>JAHWFP010180416.1:129512-159889 GCA_023313725.1 Lithobius niger | reverse complement strand
TAATATATCAGTAACCCCCCCCCCCCCCCTCCCCTCCCCTTGAAATACCAGTTAGGAGTTACTCCTTACTGAACCACCTTCTGGGCACTATTTAACAAAGAAAGGCTACATGAATTAAAATAGCTAACTCAATTTTTAGTTTTGCCAACTATGTACGATTTTGCCGAAGTTTATTCTTATCAAGACTTTAAACTTAGCCGAGATACAGTTTAAAGCATATTTTATTTTTAGGTTCTACATTATCTATGATATTTTAAGCCATGGTGGTGCTGGGCTAACAGGCAAACAAAACGGCTCTTTTCCCGCTAAGCTCTGGATACTAGTCTGGTAGCAGGGCCAAAAGCCTGGAAGTAAGGTCCGCTCAATGTTTTATGGTGTTTTGTGTTTCTTCAAGGCATACTTAATGAAATTCTGCAGGGTGCCACTTTTTCACCCTTGAACAAATTTAAATATTCAAGATGGTGGCCAAGATGGCTGACAAATCATATATCGGCCATATCTTCGCATATAGAACAGACAGGATAATCATTTTGGTGTCTAACACTATGTTTTCAGGGTCAGAGAATACTAATAACGGATTGACTTGTTGATAAAATATATGCCTTTTGTTTTAGGGGTGGTATCACAGTCACCTTTGATTTTTCGCTCATTTTCAACTTTCAACTATTTTGATGTTTCTAATTTAGGTGGACGACTCCAATTCGACTCATTTAAAGGAAGACATTCTGACCTTTTGAGTAAACCTAATTGGAGTCATCCACCTAAATTACAAACGTCAGAATAGTAGTTGAAAGTTGAAAAATTGAACAATGACTATGATATCAGCCCCTAGTAAAAAGAACGTAGCTCGGTGCCTAGTAATGATAAACCCATTTATTTACCCTTGATGTAAAGAAAACATTCCCACCTTTCGAATGAATCTAATTGAGGTCTTACACCTAAATTAGAAACGATAGAATAGCAGTTGAAAGTTGACAATGAGCGAAAAATTGAACAACGACTGTGATACCAGCCCTTAAAAAAATCGACAAGAAAATCCGTTATTAGTATTTCCTGACCCTGAAAACATAGTATTAGACGCCAAAATGATTATCCTGTCTATTCTATAAGCAAAGATATGGCCGCTATATGATTTTTCAGCCATCTTGGCCGCCATCTTGATATTTAAATTTGCCCAAGGGTGACAAAGTGGCACCATGCAGAATTTCATTAAGTATGTCTTGAAGAAACACAAAACACCATAAAACATTGGGCGGACCTTATTCCAGGTTTAGGTTAAAAATGTCATTTGGCAAACAAACTATACTTCTTAACAGTCACGTGGATGGAGGAGAGTTGCAGGGAAGCGATTAGAAACGGTCAAGGGCAGCGTTTCAGTTGCTCGCACGCTAAACAGAAGTGTTACGAAAGCTAATAAGAAAAAAGCATCTGAAACGTCACTTTCAAACTTACCAAAGGATGATAATGATTACCCAGCATTCATGGAAATGGGACTTGGCAGTGAAATTTAATCCGACCTTGGCAACTCGACACTCGAATTTGCCAACTGTATTGTACGTCTTCTTGGACAGTTGGGGAGAGGGGCATCCCCGTGGTTGCATTGCCCCGGTACAAATTAGTTATGTTAATCTGTTAAAACGTGTCAATGTACGTGGTCACTTCAAAAACCTAAACCAATTCACATTTATGAACGGAAAATTATGTGTCCCTATTGGAGAAAGGTTAAATTATCATCTCCTACTGACCTAACAACAACCTTTAACCAGAATGACACTTGAGCTGACCTGGTGGGGAAATGTACCCCTGAAATCACACTTCATACCAACACTCATGTCGTGCAGTGAAGCATCGCGTTCAAAAGAGGTGCTTAAACCTCAACTTAGACCATGGTGTGCCTGGGTCTAAATTTTATCCTTAGTCCCAGGCCTAACATGCTCATTAACCTGAGGATTATCGCTAAACCTGATTGGAAATCACCGATTTTTTCAGCTTGGGACTAACTGCTCCGTATTAAGTTAGGCTGCAGCTTCGGGGCTCTACATTCCTTAGCCCTCAACGTAGTTCACATTGGAAATCGCCGGATATTCGTGATACCAAACTTGCGCCCAAGATTAACTGTAGACCTCAACTGGAAATCCCCCATCGTCAGAGATTGTGCTCGCAGAATCGTCTTTGTTTTTCTCCATCTTACTTACGAACCCTGTGAAGCTGCAGGAGGCTACGCATCAGGCCACTGGCACTCAAATTGATCATTGACAAGGCCTAGTGGCTTAGATGCCGGAATGGTCGAAGACTAGTCACGGTCAGGCACTCTGACTATGAAAGCCGGTAGGGTACGCAAGAAGCTGTCTTGTCATAGCTGTCTTATTATTCTTTTAATGTTAATGATTATACCGTGCATCTTTGTCAGTATCACTATTTGAAATCGGTTTATATATTTAATTCAGCTTTAATTGCTGTGACACCTCCAGGATTGTTTATTAGCAAGAAACGTTGCATACAGTTCCAACATTTCTCCGCAATATTCTGAACTTGTTGCGAGTATACATGACCAATGTTTGAGCTATTGATTACTGAACTGCAATTATTGGTTGCTGCGTAGCAGTTTATGGTGCTCTGTCAATAAATAAATGAACGATTTTTCTTCTACTAAGTTGGATCTTCTGCATGTCACAGTTACAGAAAAGGTCGACGAATGTGCCTGGTGGCAGCCTATCAGATCGTCCCCCGTTCTGTCCAAATCTCTGAAATATGGACCGACTTTGGTTGTTGCAAAACAAGTTCATCGCTATTACATGCAGTTTTAGTAGGTATACTACTATCATGCTTTGTTGTGGTTATTCGAAATTAAGTTGACCATACCCTTACTGAAATTTTAGGTCGTAAAATACGACCAGGAAAAGAGTACTTTTTTAGTGCATTTTGACATGGTCGTATTGTACGTTTAGTGGTAGTATTTGTTGCAAAAGACGAACAGTTTAGTACCATTGTGCATTTTCTTGTAGATTGTAAAAAGCTTACAATTAATCACAATTTACGACTATTTAATCTTGTGTCCAACAGGTAACATTTAGTGAAGAGTTGCCAACAAATTTTAGCTTGGCTGTATAGGTAGCAAAATGTTTGCAATTAGTCGTTACTTGTATAATAATATAGCCGTTTAAAACGACCATTTCATCGTAATATATGATGTAGTAATCGTAAAAGGCACTTTTAACTACCTCTAGAACCGGCTCCTGCAAGAACCGATTAATCGTATTTTACGACCAGTACATCACGTATTACGAAGAACTAGTCGTTTATGACCAGTACATCGCGTATTACGAAGCCATAGTCGTTACAAACTACCTACTTATCGTAATATGTGATGAAGTGGTCGTCTTTAACTATCTAGATCATATTTTAAGACCAGTACATCACATACAAATCGTTAAAAATAACCTACTCATCATAATACGTGGTGTAGTGGTCGTTTTTTACTGCCTAGCTATTTTACGAACAGTACATCACATATTAAATCGTAAAAACGACTTATTCATTGTAATACGTGATGTAGTGGCCTTCTTTTACTACCTATGGACACGATTGATAGCATTTCACGACCTACACATCGTATATTTAAGGCTTTCCGATACGAGATAGCGGGTTGTACTCTCACTGTTCCCAGTAGTCGTATTTAGCAACGACTAAAGCACTTTATGATGTGTATACTTGTATACAACCATCCCTAATAGTTAATGTCAATGGATTTTGAAGAGCTATACATGCAGAATCTCTGTTCTAATAGAAACGGATTTATCGAGACATTATGTTGCTTTATAAATTACGTTTTGCCCTTATGGTTATGGATAAATGTCCATTGTATTTCACATAATTAACTGCAATTGATTGTTTAAAATTAACCAGAAAGTTTAACAAAAACATACTTTAAAGTAAAATTAAGTAATATTAAGTGTCAAACTGCAAATAATCTGCAGTTTATTTCATGAAATTAGTATATTGTTAGTCCAGTAGAGTTAGCATTTTGCCTGGAACTAATTCAGAAGGAGATGAAACTTGGTACATATGTTCCGAATACCACTGTAAACTTTCCCTTAAAATTCCCCACCCATCTGATTTGAGCTACCGCCACCATCTTGAAAAATGGCAGCCGTTTTTATGTTTTTGGCCGTATAGCAAAATCTATGCATTTGTTAAAAGGAAGATGTGTTACAAAGTTGCGTAATACACCCCTACATATATATATATACATATATACATATATTATATACATATATACATATATGTAGGGGTGTATTACGCATATATATATATATATATATGTATAGATTTGGCTATACAATGCAATCTAAAACTGAAAATGTTAACCGATTTTGCGTTTTTTGACTGTACAGTTGAGACTATGCTTTTTTTGAAAGGAAGATTTATTGCGAAGTTGCATAATATACTGTATTAAGAAACTTTTAGACACATCTTCCTTTTTAAAAGAAATTCATAGATTTGGCTATACAATGCAACTAAAATGGAAAATGGCAGCTGTTTTTGCTCTTTTTTTCTGTATAGTCGATTCTAAGCATTTTTTGAAAGGAAGAAGTGTTACAAGATTGCATAATACACTATTAAGTAACTATCTAACACATCTTCCTTTTAAAAAAATTTATACATTGGGCTATACAATGCAATCTAAAATGGCGGCCGTTTTTTTTTTGCGTTTTTTGACCGTATAGCCGAACCTATGCATTTTTTCACTGTGTTAAGCAACTTTCTAACACATCCTTTCAAAAATATGCATAGATTCGGCTATATGGTGAAAAAAATGCAAAAACGGTTGCCATTTTCCGTTTTACATTGCATTGTTTAGACGAAGCTATTTTTTTTTAAAGTAAGACGTGTTAGAAAGTTGTGTAATGTACTGTAATAAGCAACTTTGTGACACATCTTCCTTTTAAAAATGCATGGGTTCAGCTATGTAATCAAAAAATGCGAAAATATTCACCATTTTCCAAGATGGCGGTGGGAGATCAAGTGGGAATGGTGGGGAATTTTAGGGAAAGTTTACAATGGCATTCAGAACATATCTACAAAGTTTCATCTCTTTCTGAATTAGATCCAGGCAACGTCGAAATTTTAGCTAATTCTACTGGACTACAGTTTGGGGGGGGGGGGGGAGATGAGGCTTAATGGCGCGTCGACAGCTTGGTCATTAGCGCCAACCTCAGTCACAGTGCAGTGGTCCGGGTTGCCACTGCACCACACATTACAGAGATATTATTCAAACCCCTAATCTAAATCTTGTCATACATCTGTACCTAATGCAAAAATTGAAAAACACCGGACAGGAGGACAGACTTATCGCCCAATTGACGCACAAAGTTTGGTGCTTACGGCTTGTAAGGCTAATATCTCCATGCAATTAAATTATTTCATTGAAACTAAGATTTAAGATTTTTGTTTATTATTAGTGTTGAAATTTCCTTGCCTGAACCAACTTTTTTGTTGCTGTATACCATAAAATGTGAAATCTACCACTATCCTGTACACTGCAGCATATGCAGTGACTGGCATATCAAAATCCATACGTACCCTTGTCTATACGTATAATTCAATTCAATGAATTCGTAAGATTGCTAAGGTGGTGCTAAGGTGGTCAATTTCGAAAATCCAAGGGATCTTAATCCTTTTTTCAGCCGCAAATACATGCACAGCTTAAAAATTTTTCCAAATGCAAACTATATTTTCTAAATTAAAAAAGTCAAGATATGTGCATGCAACAGTGCAAGTCACATAATCGTATTTTGTGAACAGTTGATCATATTTTGAGTTGTCAACATTACGCGATCATCTGTACAGACTCGAACAACCAAGAAGTCACTTTTTACGATAAGTTGATAGTATTTTGAGTAGTAGACATTTCGCAGTCATCTGAAGCTCTTCAAAGACTCATTTTGTGATCAGTTGATCACATTTTGAGTTGTCAACATTCTGCAGTCTTCTGTGCATATTTTACGGACTCCAAATGGAGGAATCACTGGTCACTTTTTGTGATCAGTTAGTCATATTTTGAGTAGCTCATATTTTGCGGTCATTTGTATGTATTACTAGTCATTTATAGACTCATTTTATGAACAGTTGATCACATTTTGAGTTGTAAACGGCTTACAGTAAACTGTGCGTAATTTATGCACTACAAATTGAATTGTTGTGTTCGTTTTTTTGTGATCAGTTAAACGTATTTCACTATGTTAACATTCTGCAACCAACTGGACGTAAAATACGAATACTTTTGGTGCTTACTGAGCACATTTTGCAATAAGTTATACTTCTTGAATCCCATTTATATTGCATGCAGGAAATATTGAAATAAAACGGTCAAATGTTACCAAGAAACGAGCAGTTTACAAGCAAAACGACTAGTATACGTACAGAAAACGTAATTCCAGGAAACTTCATAATTATGTTGCGGTAACCAAGCATTTGGTGCAAAGTTACGAACAGTGTAACTTTTCTGCATTTATTTAATTGCAACAACTTATGTTTAATGGCTTAGATCTTTACTAAACAATTGTCATTAATTATCTTAAAAATTATGATTGCTCTTTTGTAATGTTATATCCCATAATTAACTTAAAAAGCTACACAATCGAAATCCAGCACCATTTCGAAAATATTTAAAGTGTAAAATAACATAATGCACTGCATTTGTTTGTAAAAGGGCAAACGCAGCAGTGTCAGTCAACAGTAAGTGTAATTAATGGATTAAAATAATAATAATAATAAAATGTTTACCAGATCCGTGGAAGGGTGACAGAAGGAGGTGGACCCACTAACACTGTTCCTTCAAAGCGTTATAAAAATATAAAAATAAAACATTTACTGGAGTGACTAAACCGGGTGCTTAAAAAACCTGTCAGAGTGTTCCTTGCGGATGAGTCTGCAAAACCCAGATGGGGTAGCAGAACTCACATTCTCCTCGCTAAGACTGTTCCAGATAGGGACAACTAGGAGTGAGAAAAAGTTCCGACGACAGTCCAAATGCCAGAAAGCCAGTTTCCAATTATGTCCTCGGGTCCACATCGATCTGGGTGCAGAATCAAGAAAGGGAGGTCAACCTTATTAAGTCCTTTCAGGATCTTGTATACTAAAATTAGATCGAACCTCAACCTACGGAGTTCCAACAGCTCCAGGCCTGATTTTTCCAGGTGCTCACTATACTCCAAGTTCCTGAATCCTGGTAGGCTTTTCGTAAACCTGCGCAGAGTTTTCTCGATGAGATCAATGTCTCCAACCAAGAAAGGGGACCAAACTGGGATGGCGTATTCAAGGATAGGGCGCACGAAAACCTTGAATGCCCAGACCTTAGTTAGGACATCACCAGAAATAAAACAACGATGTACAATGTCTGATCTAGAATATGCAGAAGCACAGATTTTCCTGCAATGGAGGGATGATTTAAGATTGCTTGAAAACCAAATACCAAGATCACACACTTCAGAAGATGGAAGTGGTATCTGGTCAAGAAAATACCAATTACATTTATTTTTATTTCCAACATGGAAAATACAGCACTTCTGAGCTGAAAGTGGGAGTTGCCATATCCGGAACTATTCCGCAACATGGAGGATCTGGGATTTCAGGACAGGGGAGCAGGACGCAGAGAGCAACTCAGTTCCAATCTTGAAATCATCAGCAAATTTAAACCCAAAACAATCGTCATTTGGAAACTGCACGTCGTTGATATAAATTTTAAAAAGTAGAGGTACCAAGACATACTCCTGAGGGACACCACACCTTTATTATGGCATCCGAAAGATCAGGTAAGTTGTGCAGAGTTCACATGGTTAAATTGTAGTGGATTTAGTGATCTTCTAATATTTCTTGCCAGGCATAAATACAGGGTGGTCCACAAAAAACTGACGACCTAAAATTTTGTTAAGTCCAACTCTTCTAGTTAGCATCCCTCAGAACCAGGAGAGGACAGAAATCAAATCTAATGAAACGGGAAGAGTTTTGAAAATTGAAAATGTCATCTAAACCTTCATAACGCTCGACCCAGGTAATCATTACGTGGCGGACTATTTTTGTGGACCGATATTTTTTGTGTACAGATATATTTTCGACATCAAAATGGGTAAGCTTAATATTGTTGCCTCTAATAAATGTTTTATGCTACGTATTCGAAAAGTTTGGTTGCCGTAACAAAAAAACTAGTTACGACAGCCAACTGCGTATAACAATGGGTTTTCTTTTAGTGTCAAAAAAGGTTTCGTTGACCAATCAAACTCAATGATTATCGGTGCATAGAACAAAATATCGTTTGCAACAACAAAACATTTTTCTAATTACATAGCTGTCTATTGCTGCCAAACAAATCCAGTAGATGCAGCAGTAGAATGACAAGATGAAGGAGAAAAAAAGGATTTAAAAATAGATCTCCTCTATTTATGTAAACAAGAAAAGCACTAAAAAATGCTGGGTCCCCTCTTATGTAGCCTAAGTACTAAAGTTTGTGAGTGAGTGGGGAGGTTGTGAATGAAGGTTGGTGGTGGAGCATAATTTACCTAGGGGGTGTGTTGAAGACCAAAGGAGAGATTATGTAAATTAGCATCCCCAACTAATGTTGTACGTCCTAACATTTACACTCCATTTAGACATATCAGGTCACAAGGATAATTTCCCAGCACAGCAGCTGTACCCATGCTAAATGGAATTCAGTGCAAAAATATAGAAGTTAACCATACTATAATAAATAAAAAAGGAACGTTAAATGTTAAGAGTGAATATCTAAAAGACAAAACCTAAAAGGAACACAATAATGGTCTAGGTGTAAACTTTTGACGGTAAGGTTGGTAAGCATTCGACCCTTACTACCCGGTGGTTAGATTAATGACTTAGTAAGCTAATTTTGTAAACTTACTTTGTAAATATAGTTCTAGTCTATTTGGACAGAACGTGTGTATCAATTGTTGTAGCAGGTTTTTTTTTTGTTTGTTCTTGGAATATCTTCAAAGAACTTTGAGAATACAATTTTCTTATGAAGTTTCGTATTTGACTTTTGATGCTTTAGAATTTTTCATTAACTTCATACGAATTTGGTACATTTAATGTAATTGATGACAACCAATAATTCTCTCCGTTGTGAAGATGTACCGTGTTACCAAACTTAAAAAAAAAAAAAAACATTACAACCTGAAGCAAAGCAGGAAACGCACACCCCCACTAACATTGGACTTTAATGACTTAGTAATTTAACTTTGTAAATATAATTCTAACCTATTCAGACGGAACGTTGTAGCAGGCTTTTTGTGCTTAATAACTTTAAAAGAACTTTTGATGCTTTAATAAATCTTCATTCGAATTTCGTAGATGTAAGGTAACTGATCACAACCGATAATGCTCTCTACTGTGAATAACAATGATAAGCATAATTTAAAAATGGCCATCTGATTTCATGATGGCAGCCATTAGAGATTATTAGTGGCGATGCATATTCATTGTTTCAATTGGTATCAACTATATCTTCTACATTCTAAATTTGAAGGAAATCTGATAAAAAGCATAATTTCAAAAGCATTAATTTAGAGATTACCATTAATGGCAGCACATTCACTGTTTCAATTTGTATCACAAATAGTGTCAATATTCTTAATTTGAAGGAAATCGAACGATAATAAACATAATTTCAAGATAGCGGCCTGTAGCAATTACTAGTTTCGATTGCAAATTCACTGTTTTACTTAGTCTCAACTATTTCGTCTCTGTTCTAAACTTGAAGGAAATTGGACGATAAGCATAATTCAAAATGGCTGCCTGATTTCAAGATGACGACCATTACATACTAATGACGATGCTACATTCATTGTTTCAATTGGTATCACAAAAGAGCATTTACATTCTTAATTTGCAGGAAAAAATGGTCACCTGATTTCAACATGGTGGCCATTAGCAATTACTAGTGACGATCGCATAGTTGCTGCTTCACTTGGTGTCAACTACTTCATCCTCATTCTAAATTTGAATGAAATAGGGCGATAATATCCATAATTTCAAAATGACCGGCCATTAGATATTAGTGAAGACGACACATTCAGTGTTCCACTTGTTATCAACTATTTCGTCAGCATCCTAAATTTAAAGGAAATCGAACGATAATAAGCATAATTTCAAAATGGTGGCCTGATTTCAAGATGGTGACTGTTATAGATTAACAGTGATGAAGTATTGTTTCATTTGATATCAACTAATTGCTCGCTTGTCTATGTACATCATCTGAAACAAATAGGAATTTTCCCAGTGGCAGACGTAGGCTAGAAAGGTAGTACATTCATATGGAGACAGCAGAATTCTTATCTACACCAAACAGTGGAAGCAATTATATACGCTATGGTGTAGTATTCGCATCTACACTGAATGTGAGACACCATTTCTATGCGGAACATTAGGAACTGCTCCTGCACAGAGTGCTAAAGTAGGAATTGTAAGTGTACCAAACAGTATTCCGGAAGAGTAGATATTAAAATAACTTCAAATAACTCAATATAATAGTGAATGGCCTCAAATAACCGAATATATAGCGGAATGGCTTCAAACATACCAGTATATGACAAACTGCTTCCCATAGCCTTGACATACAAATATTTGGCGGGTTAGCTTCTCAGGTTTCTTGATCAAAACCTTTTTGATCCGAAATACCGTCGTATATGTATGGTTTTCAGGGGGCCGATCTAGAAATTTTTTTTTACATTTGTAGTACGGCTGCTAATATATTTTATTTTCTCTCTATTCGGAAACTTCACCCACCAGTTTTAGAAAAATGTTCTTGAGCACCATTGAATTTCTTTGCAGCCCTAGTTGACTTCGTTTAATTTTAAAACATTCAAAAACGTTCAACTAAAAGAGCTTTGAGTGGTATTGGCGTCTAAAAACTATTTATTTATTTTTTTCTCTAGCCATTCGGGAACCTTTCGAACAAGTTTATCGATCACATGGTCATTGTTTACTAAAACTTTAGAATACTTGGGCTAATCATGTTGTTGAGGCTAATTATGTTGACAGCTTTAAAAGAGGACTAGATTTATTTATACGTGATGAATTACAGTTTTATTATGATAACTGAGATACTTTAAATTTACTGACTGACGTACGCTACTAGACTATTTATATTTATTTTGTGTTGTGATATTTTGTTCCTCAGGACTGGATTTCATCTTGTTTTGCCCCATCACTATCCCACGATGGAAACTGATGGTATGTTGTTGGAAATAAATAAAAATAATAAATGTTTAGATCTTAAATAAGCATAAATTGCTGTAAATAATACAAAGGTAAATTGGAAATACGCCGTCAGCGAGAATCATACACTAGAAATAACATAGTGCAATAAGCTCCTTTACGTGCAAAGTTTCATATGGCCATATCAGTATGGTAGTGGCCTGGTGATGAACTAGTGCACTAGTCAGAAACCTGGTAATGTCACTTGAATAAAACGTTGCATGAAGAACGTTGCATGAAGAGGCTTACTGTACCGTTCTATGTTATTTCTAGTGTACGATTTTCACTGACGGCTTATTTTTAATTGATCTTTGTTTTGACGTTTTTACCAAACCAGTATTACCGTAAAAGATATATATAAATTAATAAGAATATTTATGAACACATTACCAAAATGACACGCTCAAGGTTTAGTGTTGGAATACAAAAACTTAGTGATTGAATTCTACGACAATAATATTAGCAAACTAGACTGTAATAAAAATTTCCTTAATTTACGCATCGAATATTAGTTTAGTTTAATGGATTTGGTTCACTCCAATTCACAGGTTAATTTTGAGGAAGTAGGTCATTCCACTTCAGTGGGTCGTTCAGAGTCAGTTTCGAGGATCAGTGAGTCACAGGATCTACAAGTCGCTGGGTTAAAAAGAAAACGGGGCTAGAGTCCTGTCTGTCCCACACGAAAATTGTGTGCCACGTGACCCAGAGACCCATGATCCATACCATATCTTTACCAATCCTAGACTATGACTCGCAGCTATCGTACCCCTGGTTATTTAAACGCACACTACCCTTGAAAAGAATCCAACGCAGACTAACTAAAAATATCCAAGGATTAAAATTTGTCCCGTGTAAATGCAGATTACATTTCTTAAACTTACACTCACTTTGGTGGACGTTTTCAATGCTGACCTACTTATTCTCTTAAAAAAAACCCATTTTTTAATGTGGGTATGGGGAACCACACATGGGCATGCTTTTAAACTTCAACGACCACAGATTAGTGATAAAATCAAACCGAGGCATGTTTCACGCTGTATCATCTCAGCTTGGAAGAATCTGCCTGCATCTGTAGTTGAGGCTCCAAACATTAATGTTTTTAAAAATAGACCTAATAAGCGTGTCTCTGAACACTTTTTCTCCATTTAACCTTGCATATTTTTTGAAGCAACCTATTACATATGTAATATAACAGCAATTTTTTTTTACATTACAAAGTTAGTTTTTTTTTTGTACAATGCCTCAGTAGCCTCTTAATATTTCTATAAAAGCAAGTCCAGTAAGCCTATACTATTTTTCTCTGCTGTAGCCAGTGAAATCATTGTTATTTTTTTGCATGAATCCCAGCATAAATATTACACTGTATTATGAACTACTGCCATAAACTAATGCATGTATTTTAAGGCATGCAACTTATTTGACTGTATTTCTTTTGCACAAACTGTTAATATGAAGAACTACAGTTAAAAAGTACAGAAAAAGCACATTTAACAAAACTTTTAAATGGAAGTTTTGTTACGAACTGCTGGGAGTTAGCGTACCTAGTGGACATGTTTATTTAAATCAAAAATGGTTGTTACTAGCATGTATTTGTATATCGATTGTTATTGTCTTTTCACTGTATCGCACTGTATGCGTAACTCACGTTAAGCAAATTGAAAAATGTATTTTTCTACACTAGCAGTTTGGCACCATATTTTATTTACTGCCAGGCTGGAGCATTAGGACAGCTTTTAGTGGGAAGTCAAGCAACAGGCATTAGGATAAAAAAAAAAAACAACAACTGGTGATAACTGATCCATTCGAGTACAGCAAACTATAGAAAACTTGTGTTACTGCTGAAAACTTACTGTGAAGTGCAGTGGAATAATGTGTGACATCATGGCCTCCGACCTGATTTCGTTGATCCAAGTTACGATCTTCATAAAACTAAGATAAAACCATCTTTACGATGGCACCAAGGCAGATCCCATGAGTTGTAACCTTTTGTGCTAAATACTACGTCCGAAACTTTCCCCCCAATCATTTCTTGATGATCTTACTTTACCATTGTCCATTCCCCCTCATACCTGTAAAACTGGTGATACATGTAGTGCTGTTGTTATAGTAGCATCGGAGGGAACAATTGCAGTAATTGTGACCTCTCGTGGCTTGATACTTTTGCGGCTCATTGTTTCAAAAAAAAAGCCCCCAATCTAGATTCCAGTTTCGGCTCTCTACAGTACTGGCCGGATCTTGGAGGAAAAATAGCATTCGCGACTGGGCAGAGCCTCCTAAGAAAGAAAGGCCGAGTCAGTGCCTGCAAAACCGCGCACAGAAAACATTGCGCAATCCATCGAAACGGCCGCTAGATGGCAGCTAAGGCATGTGCCGCTTTCTGCGAAGAAAGCATGGCCAAGAGTGTTATCGCGTGCATTCAGGCTGTTTAAAAAAAAATGGTAATTATTGTTGTTTGCCTTTCTGTAATTCCACGGCAAGAATATTAACTTGAAAGGGTATGAATTACCATGAATTATCCTCAGACCGCTATTTTACGAGCCGATGGCTGGAAAACAGTAGCCTAAAAAGTTGGATCAGCCACCTGACTGGTAAATACAAATGAAACTTGTCGGCGTATTAGTTTAATTTTTCAAGGATGACGTTGTCCTTCGTGGACTATTAGAGAACACAGAAGGAAATTAAAATAATAAATGACGTTGTAGCTAAATTAATAGGCTATACAAATATGGCTAATATTTATAATTTGGATTTCCGTTGAAAAATTCCATACCCCAATTTGATAATCGACGAAAAAAAAATTTGTCAACCATCAATAAACAAAATGAACAGAGCGATTTAAAAATATCTCAGCCCAAAGTTTAAAAAAAAGTGAAAATAGGGACCGTGTTTCTGGATCCAAAATCCAATTTTCTTTTTTTTAAAGATTCTTTTTTTTAACTTAGAAAATGGGTGGAAATAAACGAAAAGTAGGAGCCACTTTACCGGATTCAGATTCGCTTTTTGGGACATTGTCGCTATTTTCACAACTTTTTTTTTTAACTTTCGACTGAAAAAAAAAGTTTGAACACAGAAAAAGTTATTGTTTAAACTATTTTTTGAATCACGGAACTGTCAAACGTCACGCTGAGTCCTAATAAGTATGAGACTGTGAGGGAAAAAAAACTAACATATACATTTACACTTATTCGTTTCTCTCAGTCTGACGGGACGAATATTTATCCATTATTCTGCACAACTTGAGCAGCAAATGACAACAATCAGATGAAAAAAAACAGACAAAACTGAAATAGAAAACCAGTAGGAATGGAACTGTCGAAAATAAGTTAAAAAGACATGGCCACTCGAAAAAAAAACGTTTTGGGCATTAGACCTACAAAGTGAGTTGGCAATTTATGCCTACTTTTAATTTTAATATTTTTTAATCCAACTTTCAGGTGTGCAATAAAATATGTTTCCGTTTTGCCCTATAATTTTTTTTTTCAAATGAAATGTAGTTTTGGGTGTATCTGTCTGTATGTTGAAAAAATGGCGGCTACTAAAAGGTTACACGAGGGAGCAGTCGTGGAAAAGAAGCTCCCACTGAGGAGGATGATGACCACGAAATCCTTAATGATTCATTCAACGGTAACTGTGCAGGTCTCAAGAAGGACGTTATGATAATTAATGAGGTATTGTGCTACCTGTGTGATCGTAGGGATGTTGTTCCGCAGGTGCCTTTGGCCACCTTATGTGCCTCACATTTTACTTACGACGAATTGTACGAAGCCAAAACTGTGCTCCACGAACGCTGCCGTAACGCCGAACGAACGCTGCCGTAAAAACCAAGGCTCACACAAAAATTACGACTGTTGTACTGACATTCTTATGGAATTGCAAAGTATTGAAAATGATGAGATGCCCACCTTTGTTGCAAAAGCAATCTCGCGGTTGCCGCCTGTTGGTATTGATTGTATTGACTATAGCGCGATGGCAAAACGAGTAGAAATAGAAAACCTCACTCTTGAATTAAACTTCGTTGAAGAGACGATAACCAAAACAATGGAAGGGCAGGATAAGCTTCTGTCGGCGTTTGAGAATAGTGCAAATAACAATAAATGCAGGTGTGCAGATCGTAGTACGGCAAACGTACAACAAGAGTCAGCGAACAGCGCGGAATTCAAGATGGCGGCGCCCGTACTGAAGCACGTGGGCGTGGGTTGCTAGATAACGTGGAGCCTAACAGTGGTTATAATAATGTTGATGGTGATTGTCGAATCGATCAATTATTGTTACCACCAAGACGATCGGGACCAACAGCAGGAAAAGAGGCAAACGAACAAAAATACGACGAACCTAGCAAAAGGGAAGAAGAAAACCCGACTGCACCAAAAACGGACCAGAATGAAAATTTGACATCTTCAAAAACAGAACGTGCTGAGAAACTATGTAAGGACGGACAAAGTGCCAGCATCGAAAATACTGATATGCGATGTGGAAGTAACAATAGGGAAGAAGGGACTAAAGAAGACACCTGCCTCCTTTTTGCTGATGTGGCTGCCAACAAGGGGAGTAAACCAACCTCAATGCCTAGACATTCATTTGTTGCTGGAAGAAACCAGGCCAGTCCTAAAGATGCATTGGCCCAGGCTGTGCAGCCACAGGACAGCCAGAATAAACTTGTGAACAATGGTGCTGAAGGATATAGGAATGTAAGTGCATCTGATGATGAAGGGTACACTACTGTTGTGAGACGGAAGCGATATCGAAGTCGTGCACCTGTAGTAGTTGGCTCTGGCAAGAATGGTGCACTGCTGGGTATTAATGTTGCTGATCTCAGGCACCTGTTTGTAACAAACCTACACCCTGATACACAAGCTTACCATATTGCTGAGCATTTGCAAGATCAAAATATATGGGTGGAAACTGTGAAATGTCTGGCACGACGAGAAGACTATGCCTCTTTTAAAATCTCGCTATATGCTGAAGAAGTGATGAAAATTCTTAACGGTTTGGTCTGGCCTGAATATGTGGCATTACGACGTTACTACACTGCACCAAGGCAACCATGAAGATTAGAGTGCTCTCACTTAACTGTAAATCCCTCAAAAATGATATTGTTCTACTACAGGGGACGTGGCTTACACCAGACGAATTAGTCATCCTCAATGAAATCCATCCTGAATTCAGTGCCACTGAGTGCTCTGCAGTGGATAGTGAAGCAGAAATATTATTTGGCAGACCGCATGGTGGTTTGGCTGTGTTGTGGAGGAAGTCACTTGGACTTAGCATTGCTGTTGTACCGACACAAGATGAGCGAATGCTGGCAGTGCGCTGCCAGAGTGGTGAAGCCAGTTTCGGTATTATTAATGTTTATATGCCAGTGGACATCCCGGGTAACCAGGAGGACTTTGACAACTACCTTGGGGATATCCAGGTCATTCTTGGTGTGATTAGTGCGCCCTGCTCTCTGGTAATAGGTAACTGGAATGCTGACATCGGCAAGAATCGTTTCAGGGATTTGCGTGACGCGTGTCAGGACAGTGGTCTGCACATTCTTGATGTCGAATGGTTGGGTGAAGATTCTGAGTCTTTCACATTTGTCAGTGATAGCTCTGGCTCAACTTCTTGGCTTGACCATGTCGTTGGGACTGGAGCTGCTGCAGATATCGTGACAGGCTGTAAGATCCAGTACGACGTTTGTTTTTCTGACCACATCCCACTGAGTATTAAAATGAACTTACAGGGGCTTGCTTCTACTAGGCCAACTGTTAATGTAGATTCTAAACGCAATGTGGGACAGGCTGCTTTTCTTACTCCTAGTAGTATACAGTACTATACCCAGGTCACGCGGAGTTACCTCAAGAACATTACACTTCCAAGAGATGTGACCGACTGCAGCAACAACGAATATAGTAACCCCTAACACAAGAAGGCGATTGAGGTGTTCTTTAGGTGCATTATCGAATGTCTACAGAATGCTAGTCGTGAAGTGCCACGTCCGTATAACAAATTGCATAAGGACAACAGCCACCGCCGTAAAAGTGTTCCTGGGTGGAATGGGTTTGTTAAGGAGGCCTACCAGAAATCCCAAAGAGCCTTCAGTGCCTGTAAAAGGAGTGGAAGACAGAGGAGCGGAGATGCATACACTGATATGGTGGCTACACGGAAGGAGTTTCGGAGGTCACTCCGTTGCTGCAAAAGAAAGGAGGCTCAACATCGGAACAATGGTCTTGCTCAAAATGCTCTCCGTAATGACTGGCGTGGTTTCTGGTCCCTGCTTAGAAAGCAAAACGGGCAGCACAGCGTGGCCAGTGTCATTGATAACGCAACTAGCGAACGGGATTTTGCTGGCCTGTGGGCCACTAAATTTGAAAAGCTACTGAATGGTGGGGGTAACCTTGGAGTGCAGGATTTTCGGACTAGTGGAATGGAGAATGGCGAAATGTTTATGAAGTTTTCTGCAAGGGAGGTTAAAGAGAATTGCAAAAATCTTGCTCTTGGTAAAGCCTGTGGATCGGACCAGCTGAGCTGAGAGCATGTTCGCTATGCCTGGGATGGAATCCATTATTTGCTTGCCAATGGATTCTCTACTTGCATTACACACTCGTGGGTGCCTAAGGACTTGTCCAACGTTACAATTACTCCTGTTCCCAAAAACCGCACTGGTAATCTTACTGATAGTACTAACTATAGACCTATTGCCTTAGCCAGTGTTCTGTCAACTGTACTTGAAAAACTTCTTCTTAACAGACTGGAACCCTTCCTAAAAACAACTTGTCATCAGTTTGGTTTTAAGGCGAAGCATAGTACTGAGCACGCTGTTCACGTGCTTAAGGAGACTGTAAGACATTACCGGGCCCAGGATAGTGGTGTGTATGTCTGTTTCCTGGATGCCAGTAAAGCCTATGATCGGGTAAACTGGGGCGTTCTGTTTAAGAAATTGTGTGACAGGGGTCCCAATTTGGGCAATCAAGACTCTTAGGAACCGGTATTCAACTCAGGAAATGACTGTGCGATGGAGTGGGTCCACCTCTAGCGTTTTTCAAACCAGCAATGGTGTGAGACAGGGTAGAGTGTTATCCCCTGCCCTGTTTGGTGTCTATATGGAGTCTCTGAGCCAGGCACTTGTTAACGAAGGTATTGGTTGTTTGTTGGTGGCACATGCATCAACAACATTTGTTTCGCTGATGATTTGGCGATTATTTGTCCTTCAGCTAAATCCCTTCAAGCACTGCTGGCAGTAAGTGAAAACGTTGCCCAGCAGTTGGACTTTCTGTTTAACCCCGACAAGACTGTGTGTATCTTCTTTAGACCAAGAGGCCTGAAATGGAAAGCGTTTATTCCCCGAAGGTTTTCTTAAGTGGTAAATCGGTGAAGCTTGTGAGCAGCTACCGCTACCTTGGGCACATCATCTCGGATGACTTACGAGATGATGCCGACATGCGCAGACAATGCCGTACGGTGTGTGTTGCTGGAAATGGCCTGAAGGCCAAGTTTAGCTCGTGTGATAGGTTTGTAAAAAACCGTCTTTTCAAGGCACATTGCACAAACCTCTACACAAGTGGCTTATGGATGGACTATAACAAGGCCTCTGTGAACAAACTCAGAGTTGCATACAACAATGCTGCTAGACGGCTACATGGTCGGCCACCATGGTACAGTGCAAGTAGGTTAATGGTTGAGAATAACCTCCCATCCTTTGGAGCTATCAGAAGAAAAGCTGTTTGGGGAACTCGTGTTCGGGTGTTGGCTTCTCCTAACCTTCTGGTGCAGGCAGTGACCAGATTTTCACTGTGCAAGGAGTACACCTTCAGTACGTGGCATGCAGTACTGTACGGTGATTGCTTGTAGTTTTTGCTGTGTCATAATTCATTTCCCTTGTCCTTTTGTATAATCTGTAACTCGGCACTTTTTGTACTTAAGCAAAGGTGCTGTGGTCCAAAAAAAAAAACATGGGCCGAATTTTTTAAATAAAATAATAATTAATTCTCGTATTATTCTGGGTATTAAAGTAAATTTTGTACACAAAATTAAGAAACTGTCGAATTATTTAAAGTCACTGACATAGCTTGATTTCTAACAATTTAAAGCAGTCATTATAAATCAGTGCAGGACTAATAATGAAGTACGAGTTGTTGTTCAGAGCGGGGGTAGCATAAATAATAAGAGGACATGTATATAATTCGCTCCTGTTCAGAGTAATTCTTATTTTTTTAATCATTACTTTACGTTTTTCTTTGTTCGTATTTAATTTAAGCTTTTACTTAAAATATCAACCTGATTTAGGAAGCTACTGTCTGTTTCTAGTCGCTAAAAGTAGAAAAAACTAGCAGCCGCGAATGCTAACTTAGCGCCGAAGTGGCACATGCCAGGAGCGCCCTCCTGCGGCGAACTGTAGCGACTTACTGTGCGTGTTTTCCAGCATTACGGGAGCTACGGTTGACTCGCCCTTTCTTTCTTAGGGGACTCTGGACTGGGTTGGGTAATATGGTCGCCGAAAACGCCACTTATGTGATGATTCATTATGTTGCCTCGTTCTGTCAACCAAGGGCGACACCGTCCGTACAAAAATGCCAACGTTCCTTCCCTTGCAACACTTTCTGGATACATGAACGTGTCGCTTTTTTTTTCCCAAGCGCAGAGAAATAGCTTAAGGGCACGTTTACGCAACCACTCGCATTCTCGCAGCTAGAAGCTAGAAATCACCTCAAATTCCAACATGGCGGCGGTTTTATGTCTGCTGCCTCGCAACGAAAACAGCAAATAACGTGAGTTCAGAAGCGTTTGGGAAAATAGCTTCGTCATGAGGAATTCTTTATATTATTGGCACGGATTATAAGACTGCAAGTATTTACTCAAACGATGTCGGATTTAGCAAATCCGTTTGGCGTTGTTACCATGGCAATGGCACCAATGCCATCGCGATTGAGTTCTAGCTGTGAGAATGTAAAGGCGAGTCGCTGCTTAAACGCGCCCGAACTGTGGCTGAGTGATAACTTAAAAATTATTTAAAAATACTTTAATACATAATAAAAATCTGTCACGCAAATTTACTTAAAATTAAAATTATATTTTGAAAACCGCCACTAGATGCCAATAGATGTTGCGACTCTCCGTAAAAAAATTGACCGATGCGATTTGCCAATTCCCGAACAGAACACAAGAAATGGGACAGTCGTGGTGGATTGTCTTGGTAGCCTTATTGCGTGGTGTTCCCCCAGCAGTGTAACAACTAAAATACAGCTTAATGCAAGCGCAGGAAAGGACGTGTTTATTAGGCGTCCAGGCCTTATATAATAAATTGTCATGTGACACAGTGATCACGTGTCACATCTATGGTGAGCAGTACCACTCAATTACATGGTTACATGTTATGGTACTCCTACTAGTTGGTTAATCTGGGTTAGGGTTGACAAAAGGTAAACAAGGATTGCTAACTATTGTGGTGACACATGTGACGACACCGGACTAAAGACAGAGAAATAAAAAAACTTAAAAAAAAATTCCTAACTTCCTGAATCAAAAAGAAACAATTAGGCCATTAAAAAAAGAAAAGTTGATTCTCAGGCCCTCCCGCACCGATTTTTTGACGAGAAATAAAAAGAAACAACGCTGCAAAAATAGCAGTTACAGAACAAAAATAGTCCTTAGTGAGAAACTGAAATATAAAATTACCATGCTTGTCGTTAAATAATTGTGTGGACACGTGGTAAGAAGCGTTATGAGGCAGTATTCATTATTTTATCCAAATTAAACCTAATTCCCCAAAATGTACGGAAAAACGGTCGAAAAATTAAAAATAAACTACCGCTCGCCCACACGGATTTCTTGAGAAAAATGCCCGAGAACCAACTTTCTTTTTTTAAGTGGCCTTAGGTGTATTTTTTTTTCTATAACATATATTTCTATTGTAAGTCACTGTCTAACCTTATGAAGAAATTTTAACTTAAGAGAGCAAGGGAGCTATCAAATCGCTTTCACATAAAATTAGCTTGTACATTTTTTGAAAGCTAAAAAAAAACTTAAATTTAACATTCAAAACTCAAAAGAAAAATTTTTTGAGAATAGCCTGTGAACCGGTTGGCTATCTTAAATTTACAGTTTTGACATATTTGACATTTTACTTTTTAGGATATAGACAATGGCAATGTTCAACAATTTTTATTAATGCTGCGATTTTGAATTTTGAGGACTTCAGATCGAGAATTTTGCTGAATTTTGAAGAATAATTTTCCAGACTTTTGCAGCACATCTGATATTGTAGCATATTCTGGCTACAGTTTTGCTGAACATCTACATCTGAACTTGAGTGGCTTTACTTTGGCTCCATGCACACACAAGTCGATGTTACCATGAAAGTAAAAAAGATATAAGATTAAAACCAAGGAATCTGTTTTCCTTACGAATAATAAGTTACGAGCACAGGTTTGTCTCACGACAACAATTAAAATTTACCTTGTTAGTTCAGGGCACACATAACTAGAAACGCGACACTTTTGCCAGCATGGCACAATTTAAAAATAACCTTCTATTAGGCTAACGAATAACTAAATTACAAAACAACGAAGTTACAGTTGCATTAGTGCGTTTTTAATTCATCAATTCAAACGGTTAAGTGCTTTTTTTAGTCGTTTGTGACGTCCTAATTCTGGAGAACGTTTTTTGGTTTCGGTTTCGGAAACAACTTCTTGAACTGGCGAAATCATTTTCCGTTTGGATTTTTTGTTTATTGGTTTTGGAGTCTGCTGAATAGTGTCGGACTCTATGGCGCTATTATCATTGTTAGTTTCCAATTCTCGTCCAAAGAGGGACGATGCGCTGTTGGGCGGACACAAATCTTTTTCTATGACACATTCATCGGTGACACCGCCTACTCGATTGTCGGTGATTGGTTGAAGGGAAAGACTGTCATGATAATGACGTCTGTCTGCTTTTTGATTGGCTGGGGCCAGCTTTAGTGCGTGTGCACTCAGGTGACTTTGGGATTGACCTTGCCGGAGGCGTCAACAAACTGGCAGGATGGGAACCAATAGATTTCCTCATACGATAGTTAGGCGTGTCAGATATGTGACTAGGCTTGACGGTGGAAGAACGCCTGTTTTCAGGGTAATTAACGGGCGGATTATTCATCGCTAAGTTCGGTGTATTTCGTGATGCGTTTGGCAAACTATCAGGACTTAGACTAGACAATGGCTCGCTAGAAATTACCGCATCTATCGTGTCTTCTACAACTCTCAATCGTAAGTGACATCTTGCCTTACGCACAATTATGTTAGCTTGTGTTAGTACATTATAGATTTCATGTGGTAGTACAACATTTATTATACCGCGTAGCCATAACTTATCAGACGTGCGGCTGAAGTTACGGTACCACACGGGCGTGTTTAATGTAAACTTAACCAACGTTTTATTTTGCGAACTAGCAATTTGTTTATGTTGACATTATTTCACTTTCGCTATTGGATCCGGAAGTATTAAATCAAGTCGTGATTTGAACTCACGGTTAAAATAAAGTTTTGCTGATGTTGCTTGAGTGGGAGTACTTAGTGTAATTCTACTAGATTCTATAAATGCATTAATACTATCTTGTACTACGAGACCATCCCTTCTCGCAGCCTTATAGATTTTCTTAAAGTTCTTGACAAAAACTTCTGCTAGGCCATTTACCCAGGGTGAATAACTTTGCCCTGTTAGGTGACAAATACCTTTTGACTTTAGCCAATCTTTAAACAAACTCGAGCACCATTAAGGGCCGTTGTCCATAACAAGTACGTCAATTAAACCATATTCGGCAATGTGGGTATTCATAATACCTATCACTTTTTCGGACGTTATGGTTTTCATTTAGTGTACAAATGGGATTTTACTATGGGCATCAACCATGATTAAAAACATGTAATTATCTACAGGCCCACAAAAATCTGCGTGAAAACGTGTATTTGGTTTGAGCGGTTACTCCCAGGTGTGTTTAGGACCTGGTGATTGGTTTTCCTTGAATTCTTGGCAGTTTGCACAAGATTTTACCTTATGCTCAATTGCGGCGTCCATAGAAGGCCACCAGATCTTCGTTCGTGCGAGACCTTTTAACTTAACAATTCCTAGATGGGAACTATGTAAGTCTTTAAGCATTTGTTTTTGCAAGGCTGCGGGAATTATGACTCGGAATCCCCAAAATAAAGTATCTGATTCTACAGTTATTTCAGTACACCTGGTAAAATATGGAAGTAAATCCTGGTCGTCACAATGACTGGGCCAGCCATGGTGAACGTACCTAAATACTTTGCACAGAATAGGATCCCTAGGACTTTCCAGAAACTAACGTTTCATTTAAAACTGGTAAGTTGGAAATGGTTTCTACTGCTAATACATTGTACTGCTCCTCAGCCTGTTCAAATTCCTCATCATAGGGGAGGGGAAGACGTGACAATGCATCAGCTGTTACATTTTCCTTTCCAGGAATGTGCTGAAAATCACAGCAATACCCGTTCAGAAGGACTGCCCAACGCTGAATCCTCGCTGCTGCCATTTGGGGAATATCTTTTTTGGAACCTAAAATCCAAAGAAGAGCCTTCTGGTCAGATTGAAGGATGAACTTTTGCCCATAAATGTATTCGTGAAATCTTTTCACCCCCCATGCTACACTTAAACCTTCACGGTCAAAATGGCTATAACCTTGTTCTGCCTTTGTTAATTTTCTGGAGGCAAAAGCTATTGGTCTGCTCTCACATTAGGAATTATATGCATCAGGCTAGAACCTATTCCATACAGACTTGCGTCGCAAACCAGCTTGAGCTTCTTTTTAGGGTTATAATGAACCAGTATCTTCGATTTAACAAAAAGTTCTTTAACTTTATTTACAGCCTTGTCACAATCCTTCCCCCAGATCCATTTAACTTTGGGGCGTAACAGCCTGGTCACTGGGGCAAGAATATGTTCCAAGTTTGGGAGATACTTAGAATAGTGGTTTACGAATCCTAAGAAACTTTGTAACTCCTGTATGTTAGTGGAGTTAGGGGCGTTGGTAATGGCTTCAATAACCTCTGGCAGGGTGTGTAAACCTTCAGCGTTGGTCATGTGACCAAGACACTTAAGTTCAGGCTGTGATAACTTGCATTTGTCAATACGAAGTTTAGCTCCCGCATCTTGGAGTGCAGTCAAAACTTGGTTTAACGATTCGTCATGGGATTTTCCCTTGCCACTGACCAAAATGTCGTCGTAAAACGGCATGCACTTAGGAATTTTGTTAGTGACTTGTGTCATGACGCGCTGGAATATTCCTGGACTTGAGGCAAGGCCTAAAGGTACTCTAAGCTATCTAAAAAGTCCTAGTGGCGTGTTAATCCTTAAAGCAGCTTGGGACTCCTTATCCAACTCAATTTGCAGGAATGCATCCTTCAAATCTATCAAACTAAAGGTATCACTGCCTGATAATTGACTAAATAATTCTGCGGCTGTGGGAACTGGGTAATAGTCTACCTCTAGCTGAGGATTAACGGTGGTTTTATAATCCCCGATGACACGTATGTCATCGTTCGGTTTATGAACTATGACCAGAGGGGTTGCCCATTTGGAAGTTGCCTCAGCCTCCAGAATACCTAAGCCAACAAGGCACTGAATTTCCTGGTTTACTCGTTCTTTTAGAGCAAGGGGGACAGAGCGAACTCGGCGGTAAACCGGGTTCGCATCAGCCTTTAACTGTATTTTGGCTTTGTAGTTTTTGAATTTTCCAAAGCCAGGGCCAAAAATGTCTGGAAACCTCTCTTCAATCTCCTTAGTGTTAACCACTGATGGGTTAAACTTTCAAAAAAGGCATCGTTTCCTATTCGAAAGACAGAAATCCAATCTTTGCCAAATAAAGTTTGCCAAAAAGTTTCAGAATTAGGATATAACCCCATAACCCCATTATTTAATTTACTTCTCAAGCAAAAAAAAAATAACACCACCGGCTTAAGCAGCTTGCAAGCCGAACAAGTTTCACTAAACTTAACTAGGTAATTAACTTGATAATTTACCTCACAGCCAGCCAGTGTAGAGAAAAGGCACATCGCTATGCTAAGGCCCAATTTATTTGCGTTTATTCTGCTTATCCTAATTATAGTAAGATAGGTAAAAACAGTCGGGACACAGACCTTGTACAAATTAGCAAAGCAATTTCTTTCACTGTTCTAGCAATTAAGAAACGAATTGTTAACTACAATTAAATTCGAACCACAAAAAGTTCCCCTCACTCAAACAACAGTTTTTAGATTTAAGATTTAAATTAATTCCCACACCGGGCACTAAACTATTTTGCCTAAATAGTGAAATTGCCAACTCACCAAATTGGAGCTCTGAAGATGGTTGGTAGGTGGAATAATTACATTAAATCTAAAATACTCTACTGGGGTGGCTCGTCGCCATTCTGGACTGTCTTGGTAGTCTTATTGCGTGTTGCTCCCCCAGCAGAGTAACAACTAAAACACAGCTTAATGCAAGCACAGGAATGGACGTGTTTATTAGGCATCCAGGCCTTATATAATAAATTGTCATGTGACACAGTGATCACGTGTCACATCTATGATGAGCAGTACCACTCAATTTCATGGTTACATGTTATGGCACTCCTACTAGTTGGTTAATCTAGGTTAGGGTTAACAAAAGGTAAACAAGGATTGCTAACTATTGTGGTGCCACATGTGACGACACCACACGTGGTGTCCATTTTGTCTGCCCCTTCTAATTCGTTGTAAATTGGGCCAGTTAGTTTACTGCCCATGTTACAGTCTAGATTCCAGTTTAGATTTTGTATTAGGGTGGGCGCGTGTCACAGCCCCGATTAAACACATTCCTCTTCCTGCCAGTCTCTGCTTTGTCATCTTAGCACCGACATAAACATCAACGAAAGTATCAAGAGCTGCTTACATCGAGACACATGCTAGTGTGTCGCCGCCAAGTAAGAGTATATCATCCGATTGTAGACATCCGATTGTTAAATATCGATTGTTGATAAAAAAAGTGGGCGACCTAATTCAGGCTGCCGTGGCTAAGGCTTGTGGGGCTCTCGCCATCATCCGGACCACCTTCTCAACCCTCCCAAGGAAGACCTTCCGCATGCTGTACCGCAGCAAACTTTGCAGCATTCTGGAGTATGCAGGCCAAGCATGATGGGTTCGTTTTGAAGAGGACCGTGACAAGCTGGAACGTGTCCAGAAACGTGCCACTAAACTTGTTGTGGGACTCAAAATCGCTGCACTAACGCTCCCAACACTAAATTACCGTCATATCAGAGGTGATCTGATTTTTACTTACAAGATCCTCAATGGTGAAGATTCTGCAGCCAAGGAATGGTTCACCATATATGCGAGCTCTACCACTCGGAACAATGGGGCAAAACTTTTTAAGAAGAGATGCAATACGTCCCTTCACAAAAACACACTTCCTTTCCGTGTGGTTAACACCTGGAACAAACTGCCTCAACACACCATCGAAGCAACATCGGTTCTGCAGTTCAAACAGAGACTAGATACCGTGCTCCCTTCCATCATCGCCCCCTACAGTTATAAAAACTGGTAGCTTCGTGGGTACCCTGGTGTCAAAAGCTCTTTCTGCTTACTGCTGGGTTTTTTTTCATATTCATAATTTCAGGGCACTTCAGGCAGAGGCGGCCTACTGTGCATACACTGGTCGAATGTAATTATTTTAAGTTGATCTGTTTTGAATAGATTGTTGGATTTGTTATGATTTGTTTGTTTTGGTTTGGTTCGTTTTGACATAGGGCAGATGGCCAGTCTGGCTACGGATCTTCAATAAACTGAATTGAATTGAAGTGAATTGAATTGCCTCACTAGCAGATATGTGTCTTTTAACTTTAAAATCATATTTGGTCGTGTTGAGGAAAAATGGCATACGGGAAAATGGGAGGTCGGGGACCTATTGACATTTTTTTTTATGATGAAGGATTTCTAAATGCCACAAGAGAGGGGTCTACATTAACCATTTCCCGGACCTAAATGGCCCTCCCAGTATGCACCTGGTTGAGGATAAATCCCAATGCGACGAAATCGTTCAAACTGTGAAAATGTTAACGAAACATCCGGCCTGCCTTATAACAGCCACGCGCAGTCATGTGTCCGTGCGCTGCCGTCGCGAGATTCGTCGTAGTAATACTACAACATCGCTTCCGCCCTCGTCTTCTCGCCCTCGTCTTCTTTGACAGCATTGACGCAAAAACTGTGTCCTCACAACCGGAAATAATGAAACGTCATGGTTATTGCAGGCACGCAAAGGATCAAATTCGTGCGGGACGCAGTAAATAAAGTTACCAATACTCAACAGAAAATCTCCTAGACGCCACATTTTAAAACGGATTTTCAGCTAGGGATTGACTAACGGTAAATATATAAAGTTTTGGGGCCAAACTTGATGTGGAAGATCGAGAAAAATGGTGTTGGGAGGAATGTCCTTTTAAGGCACAGAGTCAGGGATAAAGAAAAATAAAAATTGAAGGATGAGTGTTCACCATTCATAGAAAGGTAGATGCATCAAAAACATTGTTTTTATGACATTGCCTAGCTAAGTAGTGACTAGCTAGCTAGCCAGGTTTATAATATGTTAAAACCCTTATTATACACATTGCTCATGGCTAGTATAAAATTGTTTTCATGACATTGTATAGCTACGCAGTGACTAACTAGCTAGTCAAGTTTTTCCCATGTTAAATTCCATATAATAATAATAATAATAAATAATTTGTTGCTGGAACAACAGGACTGGCAAGGACCAAGGAGGTCACTGACTGACAGCCTAAAAGGGGAGAGTATTGACTGTATGGAGGTAAAAAGTAGGTGGTTTTTTTCAAAAGCAGAAATTAAAAGCATGTGAATGAGATAGAAATAAAACTACTTTAAAAATAGCATGGCCAAATGGATGGGAATGTGAAGACTAGGATATGTTAGGGTCACGACTGCCTTGCCACCAAGGTTAGACCTTCCAGGAACAAAGGTCCCCAATGGCATCGCCAGACATGTAGGAAAGGTACGGAAGGGGAGATGGCCAGTTGTCTTACATTATCAGTAAATAAGATTAAAAAAAAAAAAATATATATATATATATATAAGATCGCCAAATCGGCTTCCGGTACAACTTCCGGTCCACTGACAGAAATTCCAGAAAAGTAGTAATAAAAATAGTCAGACCGTGAAAGTAGATGCTACGTTAAAGGTTGGTGTATTGGTTGAATTTAGGTATTCGGTTAACACTTTAACTGCAGTTAAAGTATACGTAAGATCGTTAAATCAGTTAGGTACGTGACACCAACTTCCGTACAATCGGTGCAACTTCCGGTCCGTCTTCTGGTTCACTCACACAACCTAGAAACCAATAATAAAAATAATCACGTTACCGTGAAGGTAGTTAATACGTTAAAAATTTGTTTAGGCTCATATGGTTGTTGTGTTGGTTGAATTTAGGTATTAATTAAGAGTTCACAGTCGAGGGTTCATGGTCAGTTCCGGCAAGGCTCTCACGCCCATAGACAGACTGCGCCATCTATTGTCAATATCAAAAACCATACTGAGTTTAAGGTGTTTCAGGTTTGGTTTGGTTTGGTGATTTTCGTAGGTCCTCATCACTCCACTCTCAGTTGTCTCAGATGTTCGGCTTTTTAGGTGTATTTTTAGAAAGACACAGGTATATCGCTTCGAAAATCGTATATTTATCGCTACTTTGGGTTAATAGTCAATACCATGACACAACGCGCCATCTATGCTTCATTTACGCGATCACCATTTACGCCGAGCAATGGTCAACTGAGATTGAAGCTGCCTTCCTCGCTGCCAGTTGGCCATGCGCAGTTTGCGGGTACTACAAACTACAAAATGTCGTCGCTGACGGTCACTCTGGTGCTTCAGGTATGTAAAAGAGCTTTAGTCAACTAAAATGTACTGTTAACGGAACTGAACTGATTTTAATTATTTCGTAATAGCTAATTTAGTTCGGGCGCTAACAACACAAATCGAAGGCCTACGCAAGGAAATAGAAGGCCTGCGTCAAAAAAATGACGAATTGCGTAAGTTATCTTGCCCTTGCACTTTCCCTTGCAATGATATTGCAATGATAATGCATTGTGCAATGCATTGTAGGCCTAAACATTTATTTTTTACAGTAACGCAGAACCCAGAAATAAGATCTTTAAAGCGGCGCTTAGAGATCGTAACACGTATTTGGTTAACATTAACAGCAGTTAGCAGTCGAGGGTTCACGTCAGTTCAGCCAACAAATAACTTTTTTTTACAAGGATGGTGCAGATCCGAGGCGTCGCTCGGATCTGAGGAGTCATTCGCATCACGTTTTTGGACGGCCAGATTTCGGTTGCCCGGGCAATATTTTGGGTGCGGGTTTCTGATGTTATGTAATTAGCCGCAGCTAGCACGATAAAGCGAGCGAAACAGGAAATTTGTAAAAATACGGAAAATTGAAAATCATTATTTTCTTGGGATCCGGTGGTCTGTGTGAAAAAAAAGTTATATAGACAGCCCACGCCATCTATTGCCGACATCGAAAACCATAAACCAAGAAAGGCAAGGCAGGGCAGGGCAGCAGCGCTTACGATGCCATCTACCGCTGATAACGTGGTAGAATATAATGGGGGAGTAGTCATTACATAGAGGAAATCATTAGCAATGGTGATGCCCCCCCCCCTCCTCCCGGGGGAGAAAGAGAATTCCGCTGATACAAGAGACCAGGCAAAACAATAACACTAACAGAAGCAATAACAAACGCAGGGTGGGATATTTTAGTGCCAAAAAATAGTATGCGGGGGGGGGGGGGATTTTAGAAGTTTCAGTTAAATAAAAAAAATAAGGGTGAGCATGCTGGGTTAGGAAGGGGTTCATTATCTAATTGAGTATGGAAGTAAAATGAGTTGGGGGGGGGAAGAGATGAGTGTGTAGTGGCGCAATAAAATCTGTGTTCGAAATTTTGATGACCCGATTTTCTTTTACATACTATAAAGAACGCATATTTTGTCCCACAACGTTTCCAGCAGTTCCCCGGAGAAAATAGTGCTTTCCTAAGGGGGGAGTCCAGCCGCCACCTTCCTTCCACCCCCCCCCTACAATTTTTTTTGAACTGAAATTTCAAAAATTCCCTCC
>JAHWFP010180416.1:102518-119805 GCA_023313725.1 Lithobius niger | reverse complement strand
GCCGGACAACGGAGACGGTGACGTTGTGGTGTGTACGGTCCTTTAGACAATGGTTGTGACGGAACCATCATTCCCATTTCATGGTACGAGAGTTATTTTTCAAACGGTTTATTACAACAGTGTATTTTCGCCATAAAACAATTTAGTGGCGAACCTGACAAAGTGCTCGGAATTATTAATGTTGAAGTAAAAATTGGTGAGCAAACTGAAAATATAGACATGACAGTTTCAGGTGAAGAAAGACCAGCATTATTAGGCAAAGATTGGATTTGCAAATTCAAAATTAAAATGGATGAATTTTGGTCTTTTCAAAATTACAGCGTTCAAAGTTGCAAAACAGTAAAAACTGTAAAATCAAATGTAACTAACACAGAAATTGAGGCGAAGTAACCTGAACTTTTCCAACCTGGTTTGGGGAAATTCGGACGTTACAAAGCACGGACGTTGAAGGCTGATGCCAAGCCTACCTACAGAAAAGTCAGGCCTGTTCCTGTAGCTTTAAAAGAAAAAGTGAATGAGGGGAATTAAACGGCTCGTAGCATTTGAAATATTGGAACCGGTCACGACCAGTATGTGGGCCACTCCGATTGCGGTAGTATGCATAAAACGAAAAGACAAGTACGTATGATTGGAGATTACAGTACTACTTAATGCCCTTTTCGGTGAAGGAAAGCCCAGCTGAAACATTATGCAACACTGTAAAACCCATTGTTGCCAGGAATGCTCGCACTTTCATCTGAAGGCAGCTTATTTTAACAAAAAACAGCTTACAGCTTATTTTAACAAAACAGCTTATTTAGACAATAAAAAATACGTTTAAAGTAGCAAAGCATTACATTACAATACCATTACATTTACAAAAGAATACATGATTAAATGGGAACAGTTTTTAATCACCAAATGTTTGACTGGGTTTTCATTTTAACACTCTAGCTTGATACATTTGCTACAACGTTCAAAATATCGCTGAAATTTGCTTGCATACCACGGCTCTTTTCTTGTACTGTTGTAAGGATTTCAAGTTACGGTGGCCAGTTGTTTCCATAATGAGCTGCTCTTCTAGGTTGCCTTGATACAAAGGTGTTGCTGACACAAATGTTGTGATTACTTAATTAGCCATCCAACTTAGCAATTAACATCTGTTGCAACATTTTTGACGATGTTGCCCGAAACATTATACAAAATTTTATTACTGTATTTCTTTTTGGGGTAAAAATACACAACCTTAGTATTTGCATGTTCTGGTCAATGATTTTGATACAGTCTGTGCACATTGACAATGAGAAGGATTGTCGAGAAGAGAAAATGCTTTGACTCTCCGGTTGCACTGTTATATGTTTTAAATAAATAAACACAAATCCCTGTAAATTATATAAAGGAAAGAGGAAAACAAGCCAAAGAGCGAAAATAATACACTAGAATTAACGTTGTACAGTGAGCCACCTTTGGAGTGGCATGACCCAGTTATGTTGTGGTGCTTAACATAAACTTAGACAAACTTACACAGTTAGCACATGTTTTATCTCGGATCCATATTGAGTACAAAGCGGTTCTCTCTGGCACTGCTGCTGCTGCGGCCAGGCTATATACTAACTACGGAAGCTTACTATGACTATTGGCCGGTTGCAACGAGGCATGGCTTCTATGGAAGCCACATCGTAACATGACCCTTATGTATTTTTTTTTAACCTTGCACGGCTTTAAACTTCTAAATAGGCTACAGAGATAGTAATGTTTGGATTACAAAATTATGATTATAAAAAAAAAGTGATTATAAAGGTAACGGGTTCGCAAGACACTTTCTTGAGAACAAGGAAGGATATTCAGATATCCAGCCTAGCGGGTGGATCGATAGGCCGTCCAAAGCGAAAGACTCGCTGTCCTGCTTGTAGACCCAAAAGCAGAATATTTTCTTCTGGTCTGCGACAAGCTTTTGACAAACTAAAAACGGTCTGCGGGTAGAGGCAGGGGTGCAGAAAATTCTTACTAGACAAAATTTCCCACAAAATCTTCCTGCAGATTTTTCAAATTTCCACAGCCTTTTACTATGCAGGCAAGCCATTTTTCAGTGAATTTCCACAGTTCTGTGAAATTTCCCGCGAACCTCGTTCTAGCGTTCTGGCATATTCTGCATCCCTGGGTAGAGGGAGGTGTCTACGGATTGCAGGTAGGGTGTGAAAGTGGAATTTTACATTGTGTACATTTTGAGTTAGGCCCATTTGAGTTCATGAACAAATTTCTTGCGAGAACTCTTTTTCTAGACCATTGTAGGTTGTATTTGCTAAACAACTTGAGAAAGACCAAAGCTATTGTCATGACAATAGCACTATTCAAAAGCTCTCGAAAAAACAGTTAAAATGGTGTATTTGAACGTCAAAATCGGTCAATTTTTGGCGAAATTATCTGAAAAAGAAGGCCAAGGAAAAAAAAGTGCAGGATAAATCGCACTGCAACACCGCCAGCCGTACTGCGACGTACCGTCGCGCGTCGCTCTGATTCTGCTACAGGGCTTGTAGAGTTGGCTGGTTCACTTCAGGTGGACGTGGCAAAGTTACAGAAGGCACTGCATCAGGGAAGAGGTCCTGTACATTCGGTGGGGCGATCGGTTCGTTTGGATTAATTCCAATTCTTGGGAGCAAATGGAGTCTGTTGCGGCGGTAGATTCCTGCATCTGGGGTATGCACTACATAAGTCTACTTAACACACAATGGCGGGCGTCCAACTCTTTCCCCGCCGTTACCAGACAGGTTGATCGCAGTGGAGTGGTTTGAGCGGCCTACGCTTGTAACTGACTGTGTGCTGTTGCGCTTCTTGTCAGGCTTTCAGGGCAGCCGAGAACTGTGAGCAGTTAAATTTAGGCTGCAGATTTTTTCGAGGCATAGGCACAAATCCTCAAAGCTTGCGGCTCATCAGCATCTCTGATGGTGATGGGAGGTCGTCAGTAGGCGTGTTTCAGTAGTCAAGGAGAGCGACATAAGAGTTTGCCATCCTCGATGCATTTTCGTAACATGGCTTTAATGGTGCCAACTGCCCTCTTGACCTGACCGTTCGATTGGGGAAATTTGGGACTAACTGGACTGTGTGTCACACCCCATTCTTTGAAGAAGTCTTTCAGTTCCTGGCAATCGTAGGGAGGACCATTGTTGGACAGAAATTCTTCGGGAATCCCATGTCGTGCAAAGGTTGACTTTAGGGCCCGTATGGTTTGTGATGCTGTTGTGGATGACATCAAGTGCAGTTCTACATATTTGGAGTAGTAGTCAATTAGGAGCAGATATGTGCCTCCTTGTAACTTGAAAGAAATCTGAGCCTACACGTTGCCAGGGTCGTTGGGGTGGATCACGGCTTAGCTGGGGTTCTTTAACTTTAACCTTAAACTTTAACTTTAACTTTAACTTTAACTTTTATTTCAGTCCAGCAAGGGTCCATATTATTGACATTAAAAAGTAAAACAAAAATATATAATAAAACACTAAAGTACAACAACTAAAGTACAACACTAAAGTACAACAACGAGGGGCGTCGGACGAACGTCTAACTGGAAAATCGTCTAATGGGATAATTGTCTAAAATCTGCCTAAATAAAAAATCTGGAAAAGCATCTAAACGGAATATCGTATAATGGATAAACGTCTAACTGGATTAACGTCTAATTGCAGTTTCTGATGTTATATGTATAGCCGCAGCGAGCGCGGCAGCGCGAGCGAGGCAGGGATATTAGACGATTTTCCATTATACGAATATCCAGTTAGACGCTTTTCCATTATACGAATTTCCTGTTAGATGATATTCCGTTATACTGTTTTCCGTTATACGTTCTTCCAATTATGCGATTTTCCAGTTAGACGATTATCCCTCGCCCCTTTCCACCGACACCTACTAAATTTCCGGGAGCTACTGTTTTGACTTCGTGACATTTAATTTGTGGGTTTCGCAACAATTCTCGTGCCGTAGACGATTCAATCAGCGAAACTCCTGCTCAGCTGTCTAAAAGTGCTACTTTACTTAAATTTCCGAAATTAAAAATGATGGGGTGTTGGGTGAGCAGATTTCGAGTTGTAGCATACGCAGTCGATTCTAGCAACCGCCGCCGCCGCTAGATGGAGTTGGTGTGGCGTTGGGTTGCTTGCTAGCTCGGATTTTTCTCATTGCTCTATTTTCCTTTTTTCTTCTTGTTTTTTCCGTTTTTCTTCTGAAATGACTTTGGGGTTTGATGCAGGGAGCCGTCACAAAATACTCTTGGTGTGCCGGTGTTTTTTTTTTCTAACTCACCTCTCTATATACATATCGTCGTCTACCAGTCAAAATAGTGTATCTCAATTTTTTGCCATTTTTTACTTTTGCATTCATTGAGATGTCCATATGAATGCTCATCTTCCTTCAAAAACTTGTAACTCGACAGCCAATGGGAAGCCCTCAAAGCAGTCACGTGGCAAAATAGTGTATTCCAATTGGCTAGCAATTTTGCCCTCAAAAGCGTGTATCTCAGCCAATTCCAATATGGCTGACTGCTAGGTGACAAGCTGAAAATTGCTTATCCCTTGATCGGCGTTGTTCTGCATTACAGCAGTAGGTAGGTTAGAAATTATTGCTTAGCTAATTTAGTACAGCCTTTGTGTTAATTGTGGTAATTTGTTTAAAGAGTAAATTGAAAAAAAAAACGTAAAAATGAGTTTCAAAAATTTACGGTGAGTTACACATTTTTGAAGTTAACTTTCCGGTCACAAATTGTTGAGTTACATGGTTTTGTACTTAACGTTTTGGTCATACTTTATTGTGTTAAACTATTTTACATTGTTTTTAGGATTGGCACATCATGTTGTCTAGAGGTAAGAGGATAGTCGAGATGCCAAAACAGAAAGTTGCTTCTGAAAAAGCATCATTAATGCAAGTGCCCCCACCGATATAACAGAATCAATAGCAACCACAACCGAAATTTCCAGGGCAGTAGTCACAGAAACAGCAAGCAATATCCAAATTACAAACCCTACAATGGACATCGAAGATTTAATAAATGAACTTCCCTCCAATAAACTTAAGAAAAGGACTTTAAGGCCCAGATTGCGAGTGCAGCCAAATAATGAGGAAATTGATAGTGAAGTCTCGTCAGCTGAAAGCAGTCCTTCAACACGTCATTCCTACAGTGACTGCAGCTTATCGGAGGAGTCTGAAACTGAAGAACAAATTAACAGGCAAGCTGCACAGTCACTAGATAGTGAAACTAATGAACAGGCTTTACAGAATCAATCTCAAGAAAGGGAACCAAGTGGTTCCCAACTTTTATTAAATAATAATGATGTCGTGCTACCTGAAATGAAGATTGTTCATCAAGATGAGGGTAGTCAGGGAGAAGACAACGCCAGGAGAAAACGAAAAAGGGCACGAAAAGGTCAAGTTCAGATCAACACCTGGCAGCGACAAAAAAATAAAATTCTTAGAATGAAAGGATCTGAGTATGAGGGTGTAAAAAAGGATGAGTCTGGCGCCTACAAACAAAACGTCCCAAAACCTGCACGTACAATGGGGGAAACGTGTACATCAGCATTTTGCCGAAAGAGCAAAAAAAGAAATTGCAGCGAATTCAGTGAAGAGGAACGTTTGGCGATCTTTAAAACATTTTGGTCTGAAATGGACTGGGAGCAACGTAAGGTTTACGTTTCAACTTTAATTGATCGTTCTCCAGTGATACAAAAAACTACCGCCGGCCAATCTCGGCGTAACTGGACTCTTACTTATCACTTAAAGAAAAATGATTGTAAAAAGCAAGTGTGTCAAAAAATGTTCTTAGCTACACTAAATTAAAAAAATGTGACTGTACTGGAGTGGGTGGGAAAAAGTAAATCTGGCATGCATGGAACTGCTCAAGGCCGATTAACACCAACGAGAGCAAAGGCGTCAAACATTGAAGCCCGCAGATCTGCTGTAGACTTTCTTAAAAGCCTTCCAACAATGCCTTCACACTATTGCCGCTCATCTACTGAGAAGTCCTACTTGGAACCAATTATAGAATCCTACAGCCACCTGTATCGAATCTACAAAGAAGACTGTACTACCAAACAAAAACCTGTAGCCTGCAAAAATGTCCTTACAGAAGAATTTCACCGATTAAACTTGGGACTATTCACACCCAAAAAAGACAAGTGCGATGTTTGTTGTGGCTACGAAACGAAAAATGTTCCTCAAGAAGTTTACGATCTGCATCAAAAACGTAAAGAGGAAGCACGAGATGAGAAAACTAAAGATAAGGAAGCATGCACAAACAAATTGAAGCATACCTTCACTATGGATGTGCAAGCGGTGCAAGTGATTCCACAGCTACGAGCTAGTGCAGTGAATTTCAAGACCAAACTAGCGTGTCACAATTTCACAATTTACAATTTGGACACTCATCATGTTGTTTGCTATATATGGCATGAAGGAGAAGGGGAACTCGTTGCCAGTGTTTTTGCTTCGTGTATTATCGACTTTCTAACAACCCTTAGTCGTGACCGAGAAATAGTTCTGTTCAGCGATGGGTGCAATTATCAGAATAGGAACGCCGCACTGTCGAATGCTTTAATCCATTTTGCAGTAAAAAACAATGTAGTAATTTACCAGAAATATTTGGAGAAGGGTCACACCCAGATGGAGTGTGATAGTGTCCTTCCACTATCGAGCAAAAGAAGAAAAACAAGGAAATTTGTACTCCTGCAAGGTATGCACAGTTGTGCGAAGAAGTGCGGCCTAAGCAACCATACAAGGTTGTTCACTGTGATCATAAATTCTTTAAAAACTATGACGAACTTGACTACTACAATGCCATTAGGCCTGGAAACACAGCTGGAGACCCTGTAGTTGTGGATTTACGAGCATTGAAGTACACACCAGCAGGTGTAATTTACTTCAAGTTGGTCCATTCAGATGAGTGGTCACCACTCCCACGCAGAGCCAAGCCAATCAACATTGAAACTGAAGTGAAATCATTATACAAAAATCGTCTCAAAATTAAAGCCACTAAGTATCAACACCTCCAGGAACTGAAAAAAGTCATGAATGCAGAGTACCATCACTTTTATGACAACTTGCCGCATTTATAAAGAAAATACTACCAATGCAAAACCTTGTATCTCCAGCTTTTTACTTTCAATTCTGTGTAACTGAACATTTTTTACTTTCAAAAGCGTGTAACTCGGGTACTAATTAGTACAGTAACCAGAATATAAAACAGTTATCAATCATTTATTCATGCTACCGTTAAAGTAATCTCAACATAACCAGTGAATTGTATGGTGAAAACTAACAAAATTAAACAGTTTTTTTCGTTTTTCTCAGTTTGTTGTTTTTTGAGATACACAATTTTGACTGGTAGACGACGATATACTCTCTCATATAGAGAGTATTGTATATAGAGAGGTGAGTTAGAAAAAAAAAAGGCCGGCACACCAAGAGTATTTGTGACGGCTCCCTGTGGTTTGATGTGCTGTCCCAAATAAGACAGATTGTCGGTGATGTTACAGATGGAATTAAAGGGATGCTTAGCTTCCAATCTTGCTGATTACGGTCGGAAATCTTGATTGCTTCGCCAGAATAAATTAAGTGTGATTTTCTTTAGTTGGTGTCTGATGTGCTTCGGAATTCGACTGTCCTGTCATCTCCGATTAATTTCAGAATAATGGGGTTGTATGACTTCGTTAATTTTTAATTAGAAGTGGAAATTAGTAGAATCGATGCCATATTTAAAGAGTGTGAGCGTGACTGAATCGCATTTTAACTTGAAAATCTTGTTTACTTTATTTAAAAGTTCGGGGGGTGGGGGGAGTTTTGCGCTAGATGAGCGTTTAGATCTGAAGTTGGGGCTACGTTTTATCTAGGATTGTGCTGAAAATCTTGGAGTTTTATTTGAGTTTTGTCTGATAATGCTCGTTTCTGGTGCTGCTGATGGATTTTGAATTTGGTTTTAACAAAATTACGGTTTTGACTAAAGTCAGTTCTTCCTCTTTTTTTTCTGTAATCTTAACGGATCGTTGCATAATTAAGTTGATGTATGAGAACGAGTCGGTTAAGTGAGGGTCATTAACTCGATTAATGTGACAAATTGATTATTAATTTTCTCATAAAATTTCTAATAAATTCAAGAAGGGGAGAAATTTTCTGGTTACGCTTAACTGTAGTACTAGGTTCGCGTCTCTGTTTTATTTTGCTTAAGCTGCTACGGTATTGTTTGAAATGATAAATTGGCAAAAGAAGGACGGGGGGGTCGATAATTTTAGGCAAATAATAAATAATAGTTGGAAAATAACTTTCCGAGTTCAGACTAATGGTTGTCTTGGTTGTCTTGATTGTTGCTTCTTGCTTGGTTTATTTCTCCTTGCTGGTTGTAGCCTCCTAGTTTGTTCCTTTTTGGGATTGGTTTTCCGTTTCGTTCTAGACATAGTGTGTTTGCTGCTCTTACGGCCTCTAATTTTACGTCCTGGGTCCTGCAACTTTTGCTCAGGTGGCCTTCGCCGTAGCATCTGAAACACGAGCGGCGTTCCCTCTTTTTGGGTTGAAATGCATCTACTCTTGCTTCCTGTATTGTCTTGCGTAACTTTAGGTTGTTTATTTCTTTTCTCTGTTGTTCCATTTCCTGCATCATTTTGGCTAGGTTGTTTGAAGCTACAGTGACTGTTTTGTCGGAGGGTAGAGATGCTGTAGGGGTGTTTGTAGCAGGCCTAGCTTGCTCTTTTCGTGTTGGTGGTGGTGTATCGCCACTTTCCCAGTCGGCAATTTTCGTCTTCTTCTTCAATGTTAAGTTTAACATTTCTAATTCCCATGTCTTCGGATTCATGGTAGCTAAATAGGTCTCTAATTTCTCTGGCATGGATGCTTTGAAAGTGCATCTTAAGCCTTGGTCTCTTGCTCGTTCTTTTAAAATCTTCTCGATGTCACTTTCACCTGGCTGTGTCATCCAAATTTCCGATGCCATAATTTCTAGCCTATCAGCAAGAGCGTTGACGTCTTCGTCTTCCATCATTCGAGCATGTTGGAATTTATTTCGTGTGGATTCGGCGCCTCCTCCGCCGAAACGTTCGATGAGGGCAGTCTTGAATTCGTTCCATGTAGCTATCCTAGAGATCAGTGGGCTTGTAGCTATGAATCGGGCTGCTCTTCCTATGCATTTATTTGATGCTGCTGCTATTAGCTCGCTGTCAGGGAGGTTAGGATCAATTTTCCTGAGATTGTCAGTTAGCAACAGAAAAGTGAAAATGTCCGTGTTATTTTCACCCGAAAATTTGATTAGGCCCTTCTTTGAAGTTCGGACGTCTTCCCACATTCCTGCTTCGCTTCTGTTGGAATTTCTGTTGCCATTGCTGGGTTGATTTGTGCCTATCTTCTCGACAATCTCCCTCAATGCGTCTACATGGCTGGTGTTAGCTTCTTGTAGGCGTGTGATGATTCGTGACAGATGGCTGTTGTCGGAAAATGTTGGGCTTGCTGCTACATTACCGTCGTGACGGCAGGAGGTGGGGGAGCGTCTATGATGGTTTACCATTCTGTCTAAAACTTGGGTTAGGTTAGGTTTTTTTCAATTTCGTATATAGTTCCCAGTAATGGGAGGCATATACAATACATCCAACAAACAAACATCAAAATATCCAGCATAACCTGCACAAAACAAACTAAAATCGCGGACATAAAAGTCCAAAGTCGAACAACAACAAAATAAAAATACATTTTTTTTTTTTTTACATCCATACACTTCCCAAGTTGGTACCCCAAGACCATACATAAGCCAATCAATAACAGCAATCAAGTTTAGGTGGCCAAGCAAAGGGCAGGTTTTCCCTACCATCAGAAACATATTTATCTAGGGCATTCTTAAAGCCATTCACGGAATGGTGGAATGGTATTATATTAGCATAAATTAATATTCATATAAAATATATTATAAATCAAAGCAGTGCATGAGATAGCATAATAATTATTAAAAGTATAAACTGAAAACAGACAAAAATAGGAAGAGAAGCCAGGTTCAGAACATCGGCGCCAGTGCAAGGTTAAGCAATTAAGATTGAGGTCAACACTGATAATAGGAGGGTAATCCTTTGGACCGTTCGCTAGCAAACCACTTTAGATAATTATAGGATGCGCAAAGTGAGTGACATATCTGAGCTAGCAACCTTGGAAAGTAGAGCAGAGTTGACAGGTGATCCTAATAGGTATAATTATTATAAGTGAATGGGTAATTACGGGTGAGAGACAAGACAGATAGGAGAAAGTAAGTAATGGGTCTATCAACTGATGGAATGTAAGCAGACGTTATAAAAAGGGAAAGGGCTTAAGTGAAAGCAGTTGTTACCAGTGTGAGATCATCGGCTTTGTGTGTTACGATCTGCTCCTCCTGTCTTGGCTTGTGGAAGTGCGCCAGCGTTGTGGTAGTGCCGGAATCTGACGGGCGACGCCGCGCAGGCTATATGGATCGCAGCTAAGTTGATATTGTAGTATCATTGAACCGTAGTTGAATGCTAACAGTATATTACCTTAGCAAAGCATAATCAAGTAAAGTGTTTACATATTGTTGTATTAAGCAACAATTATTAGGAGTAATAATTGATGGTTAGCAATATGAATGTGTGTTGACTTCAGTCTTATTGTTATTAGCGCATAGGCAATCTTGCTAAAAAGCAATAAAAGGCAATCTTGCTAAAATCTTGCTATTTTAAATTAACGTAATTGACCAGTTCTGGATTGAGATTGCGGACTATGCTTAGCTGAAATAAACGGATTATTAATCAATTGGTGTCTTTGGTTTTTATATTTTACTATAGTGTCCGCCACGAAAGAAGTCCAAAGCGTTTCAAAACAGGGGTATGCATTGTGCATGCCGGCTGCGTCGTTTACCTTGCAGATATCCGCCATGTATAAGCAGCTAACGTGTGCTCATATAAGTAAAGCTATTAGGCCATAATTTGGGCTAATCATGCACATCGAGCAAAAAGCTTGAAATTTAACATACAAGTAGTTCTTAGTAATACAAATCGAAATAGCTACAGAACCCCCTCCGAATATCCCCCCCCCCGGGGGCTCCCTTTGCCCCCCCCCGCTCCATGAGGCTGGTGACCACAACAAATTCTTGCTAATCGTTCTAAAAGCTTGAGTTGTCACACAAGTCACTCTTAGCAGTACAAATCGAAGCAAAATTAAGCCGACTCCTTCACGAGTATTTGCGTACTGTCGTTTCACCTATCGTAAGTACGAACGAACGCAAAACCCGAATAATTCAACATTTTGTAAAAAAAATGGCCTTTTGCCACTTAAGGGCTACCGCTGACTTATTTTTCTCCCCCTCCCTCCAAAAAAGCACCAAATCCCTTTGCCAAACCGACTTCTCCCACTTTCCATTGTTCTCCTGGCCCTCCACCAATCAGACCCCGCAGCTATCCTCGACGTCCGCGCTTTCCCCCCTCTCCAACATAAAAAGCCCCAACAGACCAGCTCAGTCAGCACAGCACACAGAACTCTCAAGCTAGAAGGGTCACGCCAGTCGGGAGTGGAGACGTCACGTCCAAGGATGCCATGTCAGGCAAAATGGTAGTGGCTCGTATGGTAGTAGTTTAGCTTTTGAAAGTTTAATTTAGGACCCCCCTATTCTAAATTCATAGTTTGAAACTTAACTTCTAGCTTAGAGAAAATTATGGGAGGTGACGCCATTATCGGCATTTTTGGTCCCCCACCCCCATAACGTCAGAGTGGTTCTCTTACTAAAAACTAACTATTTCTAGTTTATTTTAAATGGATTTTTAACTTAAACTGACGGTTTGATCTTTGTGGAAGTCGATAGAAAAATACTGATGCCTAAGTGTAAAATTGCCGGGCTTTTTACTTCTTAGAACAGTTTCAGGAGAAACTAAGGGATGTTGATCTTTTGTACTTAGAAAACTTAGAAACATACCTGTGGACGGTTGATCTTTGAAACATACTGTCAGCTAAATTGTTATTAGCCGACGCTGTTCAATTTTGCGAGTGTCTCCGGGAGCACTCAGCCTTACTTTTTCTAATTTGAAAATTTGATTACGTATTCAAAACACAAGTGTTGTTTTGTCTGATTTATGTGAATTACTTGTTGTTAAATTCAAGCTTTGTTGCTTTTAAATATTTTATTTCAAAAGCTGTTCTAGTAAACCATAATGTAAAGTGCCTTTTATATCTCACTGTTGTTAAAATAAAACCAGGAGTTTTAAACTGCAGTTCGTTTGCTAGGCGATTAATTGTTTAAGTGTAAAATAAACATGTAGCCCATCTTTAATTTTAGCTTTTGATAAACAGTTAAATTCCACCGTTGGTGGCGGTGATTACCATTAGTGTTAAGGTTAGGCCCCTTTAATTAGGACCCGATGCTCCATCCCCCATACTGGGACAGTAGCCCACGCTGTGCTTACGCCAAAAAAGTCGTTATAATCACCGCTAAACCTTAAGCTGAAACTCCGTGTCAACCAAGGAAACCGGGGGCGTTACAAGCACCTCAGCTGTCGTAGCGTCCGCCGTTAGAACTGGTGGCAGTGGTGGGATGAACAGGTGTTGTTCCCGTCAAGCGTTTCCTCCCTGCCATACTACTAACCCAACCACCTAGAAGGATGCAAGCCACTTCCAACTAGACTTCTGTGGTCCCGTCAACACGGCCACGAAGAAGATGCCTGTGTCAAAGTCAAAAAGTCACGAAGCAGAAGTCGTACTAACGTTATAAAATAGTACAAACCCCGCCCAGCAGCTCCAACAACTGCCGGCACCAAGAAGCAACAGTTGCCACTTCAATTGAGAGGCCCTCCAGCCGTGAGATGTCTCCCCCAAACCCGATGCTGTAGGAGAAGCCGCCCGTCCAGGAATCAGGTGCTACAGTGCAGCCGAGCAGAGGATTTTGTGTGTGCCCACCAAGGTCCCAGTGGAACAGACCGCCAAAGACGTTCTACTTCAAAATCAGTGCAGGACTTCCAGTACTACGGTGGAAACCGGAAGGACTGACTGACCGTACAGCGATTGTACAAAATTGGGTAAAAGTGCATAGGATATGATTAGACGCCGCCAAGCCTAGTGTTGTAGTTAGGAGCATTTATGCATTTTAGCTATTCATATACCAGAGTGCTAGGGGTCCTTGAAAGTGTATTTTTATGTATAATCTTGCTGGATTTGGGAGAGAAGTTTTTTTTAATTACTTCGCTCTGCTCAAAATTAACGTAAAATTATTATGCGGCTGCATTTAATTTTGTTTCATTTATAAAAGCTTTATTTTGAAACCACGTTAAACGTTAAACCTAAAAATGTCCGAAATGGATGAACTAAAAGAAATCATTCATGATTTGCAAAACAAGGACTTAAAGAAGGCTTGTTTAAACTTAGGCTTTACAGTTAGTGATTCTAAAGCCGAATCCCAAACAATCTTACGAGCAGCCCTGGAAGATGGTAAACTGGATTTAAGTGAACTTTCCGATGCATTAGCAAACGCTATTGAAAGGAGAAAAGCTGCTATTTTTGCCAAAAAAGAATTAGCAGCTAAGGAAAATGAACTCTTTCTTAAAGCAGAAGAACTTAAATTAAGAGCCCCTGAAGTAGCGGACGCAGACAAAAGTCGTGCTCATGAACTAGCCCTAAGGGACCAAGAAGCCCAAATTAGTGATCGTGCCAGTGCTATGGAACGAGCTATACTGAACAAGCAGCTCGAACTAGCTAAGCTAAACGCTGTTTCCTTATATCTTAACCCTGCTCCAACCGGAGCTAACGGCGCTCCCCCAGATCCCCAAAATCCAGTTGCAAAACATGGTAAAATTGCAGACGTAGTTCGTCTTGTAAATAAGTAGACGCCAAAGACTCAAATTAACAGTTTTCTTAAGATTTCTGAAAGGACCAGGATTAGTCAAATAATTCTTAAAAACCAATGGACAACCGGTTTACAACCCCTCTTGGGAGAAATTTTGATTAAAGCTTGCGATCAGCGGTCGGATGCTGAAATGCAGGACTACGAATTAGTCGAAAATAAATTGCTTGCCCGTTTTGTCCAGACTAAAGAGTTTTTACAAACCCAATTTCGTTCCCTCGAAATGAAGTAGACATGCAATATCACGAGTACGCTTTTGAGCTAGAGACTTTATTCACTCGTTGGTTAGCTTTAGGTAAAGTTAACGGAGATTACAACAAACTTGTTAATCTAATGCTTTTAGAACAATTTTATAAATCTTGCCATACCCAACTTAGAAAGTGTATCCCTGACCAAATTAAGTTAGTCACGTTGGCCGAAGCAGCCCAACTTTGTGACGAGTTCACAACCCACAATAAACAAATTGCTACCGAAACTGCCGCCCGTGTAGTTAAAAATCAGCCAACTCAGGCAGTTAAAGTTATTTCTAAACAGAATAAACCCAACCAAAATCTATCAGCTAACCTAGCTGGGACTGATAGTAACAATGGCAGTCACACTAGCTCGAATGCTAATACTGCTAAAACTTTCAGTAACGAGAATGCAAAATGTAATGCTAGATCGTGTTTTGAATGCGGATCGTTTTCGCATTTACGTAATCGGTGCCCCGAACTTAATAAAACAGGCCCCCGAGCAAGCAAACGCATGTTTCTCAATCGGGAAAAATGCTAGGGAAATTCTTAGGCTAGTACGCTGTCCGGCTGTATAGGGAAAAATAATATCAATATTTTATGCGACTCCGGAAGTTCAGTTTCCCTGGTTAGCGCGAAACTTGCAAGGAATTGGCCACGTTTGAAACGGAAGGTTAGATGTCAAACTGCTTTAACTGATGTAATCGTGGAGTTACAACAGGTTAACTTGTGTTTAACTTTAAACAATGGTGCTAAGCTAAAAACCGTCGCTTGCGTCTCGAAAGCCCGCCAGTCAACCTTTGACGTGGTGGTAGGAATTCCCGGTGTTGAATTGTTAAATCAAAAGCTCGAGGTGGGCGTCACTCCACGTGATTCTGGGCCCCGCTGTAGCAGCACGATCCAACCAAAAAAAGGGTCGCCTGGCCACAAACCGATCAACCCCGCGGGATTGGTCAAGTGTCAATTAGGCAGTAATGAGTCACTAAAGTCTCAGCCACACGCCGTTCAGCCTTCGTGTACAGAAGGGCGGAGCCAGCTTAAGCAATCTGCAAAAGAACCCTCCCCCAGACGACGCCATCTTTGTTTACCCAAGGTAGGAACGAAAAATGCCTTAGGCACGCCTTGTGTAAATAAGATAAAATGAAGTTTGTCAGCTACTGATGTAAACAGTAGTTTAGTCATGTCAGAAAAACCCGGAATTAGCGAATTTAGCTTTTTCGAATGGCTTAAGTTACATGAGCAAACGTCCCCCAATCTAAAGTTGGAAACGAGTAAACCTGCCAATTCAAAGGTCGGCAGTAAACGTGTTCCCCCTATATGCTTTGATTTTTTTTCCAGAGTTTTGTAAAGTTAAGTTGCCTGAATTTATAATCCAAATTAAAGTCAGTGTGTTAGCAAATAAGAAAGACTTAAACATAGTTTCCCCAGTCCTTTTTTTTTGTTAAAAGTAGGACGGATGTTTTAGTGTGGATTCTATATCAGTCTAGGGTGGAAATAAATGCATTTATTATGGCTCTAGCACTGAATAGGTATTCCCAGTAAAACGGAGGTTTAATACCTAACCTAATGTAGTTTTTCTCTAAATAGTTTTTTTTTGTTGCAAGTAAACTGGAAATCTAACAAACTAAATTGCCAGTGCATGTTTTTTTTAAACAATGAGTAGTTTATCGCTACAACCGTGGCCCCATCTAGGAGCAATCAAACCAAAAGCTAAATAGTATATTTGCTGAATTTTAAATCCTAAAACTTCAGAGTCTACTGGACAAACCTGGAAAGTATCTAGTGAATGTTGCTACATCAAGCCAGCATTTTGTTTAAACATTTAGTTGTTAAACGTTGCGTTTCAGTACAAATTGACTGAAAATTATTTTTACCTGCATTTTTTATTTTGTTAAATGGACGTTGGAAGTACATCCATAACCAAAGCAACTTCCAGTTAATTCCCGTTTTGGCCTTCACACCTAAATTTTAGGTGCCTATGTTTTACTCTTTTTGTCATTATCAACGTCTCCCTTTGTGGGAGAATAATTACAGAGATTGTAACGACACTAATTAAATATCCATTAGGAATATTCTACGGGGGTTGCAACTTGTACCCAGTTGGCCCTTCTTTAAGTTTTCTACGAAATGGCTTTCTTTAAAAAACAGCCGTCTGTCTCACCACTGGGAGATACAGGATAGCCCTGTTTTATAAGGTTGTTGCTTTTTTATCCACAAAACCTCCCAGCGTTGTATTATTATGTTTAAGTTATGGGGCATACCTCAAAACCCTTTAGTGTTAATTAAACATGTAAACAAGTTGTTTGGTAACCTTATACCATTCTAGTGGTATTAGTTGCTGCTAAATAGAGCCGGTGTTCTTCTACGTGTTCACAGAATATCCTCTTCTTCAAGATGTGGTCGAAACAGGTGACGAGGAAGTGGACAATGTTAACGAACTACTGAAAGGAGGGTTGTATCCGTCGTGTACTTGTCAAAAAACCCCGAAAGATTTGCATCCGCTTCGTAGGAGATGTCGGCAGTGCAATTTCGTACATAATATATGTGATATTTGTGAACTACACAAGCCAGAAACCGTGAAAAAAGTGCTCTACACATGGAAGCATTCCGACCAGAAGACGGCACAACTCAAAAAGAAAGCAGACAAACAAAAGACTTAGCCTGGATGAACGTCTGGCATGCTTGAGCCGGGAGCCGGACGCACCGATTTTCATGAAAGACATGGTGAACGTGAGCTCGGATACGTCGGCGGATTTCAACGGGTTCGACGATAATGAAAAATATAATTATCCTGAAGGCTCATTAGGTTCATTACTTACGGCGGCTCGTGAAACAGCACTTTCGGTGGTGGAGACTAAAACTAATAAAATGGAGCAGAACGTCAGTACGAAGGTGATCAACCATATAGACTTAAAAATAAAAGAGATGCAACAGTCGTTCCAAAGCCAATTTGCGAGACTGATTGCAAGTATGAACGTTCTAGTGGCGCAAAGTGCCCCTCAAATGCCTCCGTCTACAAGTGAAAAAATCGAGAGTATGATTGTTTTGAACAATGACCTGTCTGTGCAAAACGTGGTGGCCGGTGTCGACGGGAGGCAAAAGACAAAGGGTTCGCCACGCAAGGAAACAAAGGGTTCGCCGGCGATCAGCGGAAAGGCACCAAAAACACATAAAACGGCGGAATCGAAAAAACAGTCGGCTGCCCCGAAGGACAACAACCAGCCAAACA
>JAHWFP010180416.1:76969-89964 GCA_023313725.1 Lithobius niger | reverse complement strand
GGGGGGGGGGGGTTAGTATCCGTTCTTCAGTGTCTCGATGATGAAAGGGTCCGAAGTCACTTGTTCCCATTTCGCCAAGTGTCTTGAAAGTTTTTCCCCACCTGACGGTGAATGGGGGACGACTCCTCCTTCATGTCAATACCTAGGCCCTGGTCTGCGGCCTTTTCCTCTACCTTGACTCCTGCCTCTTTGTTGGATCCCGCCCCTCCCTCTGGCCTGGGATGGGCCGGGCTCCTTCGCGAAAGGGCTGTGAATCCTGTTTCCTGTCGCCTCTACCGCCTCCTCTGCCTCTTCGTCCCGATGTCCCAGTCCCACCCTGTGGTTTGGATAGGTGGGGTATGCTCTCATCATTGGTCTCGCTCTCCCCTTAAAGCCTCGCATCGCCGACGTTGATGGTGCTGGTGGCCTTGTTCTGTCTTTCAGCTCCGGTGCTAAAGTGAGGAGCTTCCCCTTACAGAAAAATTTGGTCACAAACAGACCCAATTTAAGTCCCAAAATGGTCACAATTGCCCAAACTGATCCCAAACTGGCCACGGCAGACCCCAGTACCTGAGGTTTTCAAATGTTTGATTCAGATTGGCCCTGGTTTGACCCCATGTTGATCCCAAATCGTGACCTGCATTTGCCCATTGATCCCAACAGGCCACAAGATAGTCACAATTTGGGGCCTGTTAATTTGTAGAACCTGGATAGGGCCCAAAATGGTCACAAATCGTGACTTAACTAAGTTGGTCCCAGTTTGACCCCACTTGGTCACAATTGGTGACCAAAAATATTCAGGCTTGGTCACAAGACCCCTACTTGGCCACGGTTTGGGGCTTTAACATCTAGACCCCTGTTTAACCCCACTTGGTCACAATTGGTGACCAATAATATTCTGCCTTGGTCACAAGACCTCCACTTGGCTACAATTTGGGTCTTTAGCAGCTAGACCCCAGTTTGGCCCCCACTTGGCCACGATTTGGGACTTTAGCAGCTAGACCCCAGTTTGACCCCCACTTGGCCACGATTTGGGACTTTAGCAGCTAGACCCCAGTTTGACCCCCATTTGGTCACAATTGGTGACCAATAATATTGAGCCTTGGTCACAAGACCTCCACTTGGCCTCGGTTTGGGGCTTTAGCAGCTAGACCACTGTTTGACCCCACTTGGTTACAAACTGTGACTTAAGAATATCACAACTTTGTTACACAAGTCTAAAAAAAGTGGGTGTTATTTTCAAAACATTAAAAATAAACAACTGGAGTCAAAATGCCACACATTTATTCTTTTACATGGGGGATCCTGACTACATCATAAGAAATTCTGAATTGAATAAACTGAAAAAAAAATTCAAGCCTTAAAAGCTCAAGGACCATTCCAGTATTTTCATAAAGCCTTCAAAGCCTTCAAAGGTCACCTACAATTCAGGTAGCCTAAAAGTGAAATTTTAAGTTTGCAGCTAAAAATTAAAAAAAATTATTTTATTGTTCAATTATTCAAATTTTGTATCTTTACTTTAGTTATACAGTAACTAATTTTAGTTACCAGTTTGTTTAATTATAAATGTGTTGCACATACATACATATGTTTGGAAGCTAACTCTTTTAATAAGTTTTTTAATGGAAGCCAAGTTCAGTCTAATGTTGAGAATATCAAACTGCGACCCTTCCTTAATTTTGTGTAGATTTTATGTATGTAAAAAATGGCTTCAAAAGTGTAAAACAATTAATGCCAATTAATTATTTAAAACAAAGTCAAACCATCCTTAAGGTTACTAAAAATCAATAAATGGAAATGTAACATTCATAACTTTTAATTGGTAAAGAAAAGTCCTTATATAAGATTTACTGACTAGAACAAAACATGTCAGTGCAGCAAGGGCAGATGGTAGAGTAGGTAAGTGAAGGGTTAAGTACATAGGGCTAGTGTCAAGTGTGTGATGCGGTGTTATTAATAGTGTAATAATGTAGCTTAAGTTAGCTTAGGAATGGTACCTAACATGAAAATAATATAACAGAATTTAAATACCAACTGTCACTGTTTCTTTTGTCTGGAATCAAGGGAAAAGCTGTGCCTTTTTTGGTCACATACTGGGATCAATTTAGGGCCAAAATAACTGTAGTCTTCTTGGCCCATTTTAGGTCACAATCTGGGATTAATTTGGGACAAATCAGCATTAGTCCCTCGATTGGTCACAACCCGCGGTCTAAAACGGGTCAATTCAAAGAATCTGCTGAACTGTGGATTTTTGTTGGTCACGAATTGGGGCCAAAGATTAGGTCACAAAGCCCTGAATACGTCCCGTATGTTTCAATAGGCGGTCTAGTTGGGACCAACTGTGGGGTCTACTGTAGACCCCAATTTGACCCCTCTCGTGACCAAATAATTCTATTGCTCCGTGAATCGGGAGGAGTTTAAGTTGGCCTGCGACGTCCGTCGGTATTGTGGAGGGCGACACAAGTAGCGCATCCCGCTTCCTGATCATGGTGTTAAGCAGTAGTCTTGAGGACCAATTGAGGCTGTCCTGCTGGAACGAGGATGCTCGCTTCAGTAAGTGCAGACATTCTCGAATCGTCAGCTGCTGCTCATAACCTCTCTTCCTGTGTTGATACTGCGAGTGGTCATCGTAATGTTCCTCGTAAAGGCCGTCGTACGTTTCGTCGCCATAATCGCCCACTTCGCCTTGATCGCCTGCGAATTCGTCATTAAATTCTCTACCGTGGCGAACCTCGTGGCGAACATCTTCTCCGTTGCCAGAATGTTCATAGTACGGAGTTACTACTCTCACTGGCGAACCCTGTTGTCCTTGAATTAACTTTTCCGAACCACGACGGCGATTCGCCTCTTGGTTGCAGAATCCGGCGAACCGGCGGACTGTCCTTCGCTTCGCCTTCCGCCTGTCCGTAGGCTGCTTCTCCTTTTCAACTGCGGATCGCCGGCGAACTACGTGCTGGCGGGACCGGCCGGCGAACATCCTGCCTGCACGTCTGCCACCATCGCCTCTCCTGCCCTCCCGCTTACCCCTTTCTTGGGTGCGGGTAGGGCGATCTTGCCACTGTGCAACGCACTGCCCTGTCCGCTGACCCTTTTCTCGGGGGCGGACTGGGATGGCATTAGTTTTGAGTGCTTCCCCGCACCTTTTCCTTTGACTGACACCTCCCCTTTCTCGCTATTCTTACTTGTAATGGCGTCGGTCTTGTTCCTTTCCTTCTGTGTGTGCGACGATCTTTTTCCCTCGTCCGCCTTGTTTGGTTTTGGCGCCTTTTCCCGGACCGCCGGCGAACCCTTTGTGTTGTCCAGCGGCGAACACTTTGTCTTTGGTTGCCCACCGAAACTCTCTGCCGGTGCTCTATTCACTGAAAGATCGTTGTTTAGTGTCACTACACCCTCTACCCGGCACCACACTATCCTTTAATGATGAATTACTGTTTATCAAACTGTTCAATCTGGCAATCAGCCCTAAAATTTGACTTTGGAAAGACTGGTGCATCTCACCTTCCTTTGCGTCCACGTGTTCGATTACCTTCGAACTCACGTTGGTTTCCATCTTGTCTGAACGTGATTTCACCACGTTGATGGCCGTTTCCCTGGCCGCAGTCAACACTGAACCCAGTGATCTCTCCGGATATACTGATTTTTCGTTCGGTTCGAAGCCCTCAATGTACGGAGTCGACCCGATCCCATGCTGGCCAATTCTTGAAGGAAAATAGGAGCGTCCGGGTACTTGCTCATACCTGCCAAACGTTCGTCGATGCTTGTCTTTGATTTTTCTGCCTTCCTTTTCAACTGGGCCTTCTTTTGTCTGAATGTTTCCAGGTGTACAGAATCTCTGTTCACTGTTTCGGCTTTGTGTAGTTCACAAATCTCGCAAATATTATCCACAAAATTGCACTGCCGACATCTCCTGCAGAGTGGGTGTAAATCCTTTGTAGTCTTCTGGCACGTGCACGATGGGAATTCCCCGTCCTTCAATAGTTCGTTCACGATGTCCACCTCCTCATTCCCAGTCTCGATTACTTCTTTTGCACTTTCTTGATCGTTTTCCGCCATAGTTTGATTGGAAAAACCCAGCACGCTCGTCCTACCTCGACGCGTGCTCAAAAGCGAATGGGGTTTTCCCAACGGGAGGCAGGCGGCTGCAGCAGGTATGACTGCTCAGCGCGCCTGGCGGCGAAAACGGGCAACTGGTGTTGAAATCAAAAATTTAAAGAAATTTTAGTTTGAGCATAGGAAAAGCCAAATTTAGCGAATTTAGCACGAGTACCGAAGGTAAGTAATTTGCAGATAGTAAGAATCCTGTGTTTGAGGATGTGTAAACGCAGGCCGCCGAAAAAACTTTGTTTTGCCAACGAACAATTTTTTTTCTTGAGTGCACCAAAACGCAAAAAGACCTCGGTCTTAAAACCTCAACCATTTTCTTAATAATGGATAGAAACGGCCAAACTCTTCAACCCTCAATAGCCTGCAACAATATCTACCTGTTGGGGAAGCCCGAATTTGAAAATTCGATCCAGAAGATTCAGTCAACATTCGAAAAACACACATACACTACTTAGTTGTGCATTAGGAGGGGCTTCCTTTATTGGTACTTAACCTCACATAAATGTGGATTCAGTGATATTTTTTATTGTATTTAGCTGTAGCAATACTATGAAAAATTTCCACTACGATCCAAAACTGTCTTTTAACTCAAAAGTTAAACTTCCCACTTAATTAATGCGTTATAGCATTCTTCTAAGCTAGTTTATTTAACCTTTTTATATATTCTTTTGCTCCCAGAAACGCTATTAGTCCGAAATAATTCGACATCAGCATTCTCACGGACACGAATTTTTGTGTATATATTTTTGCTATAGTTCTCCCTCAAACTCCGACTGTGACAATCCGAATGTTGCCACTAGCTTGTCCATCTATTAAAACCCAAGAAACTTATAAAGATCTGTTCCCAAAGCAACCAAAAGTCAAACTGTGCATAAAACTCCGTCCCCCCCCCCCCAACCTAGTTGTGGTATGTAACACTGCAGTTTACAGTTAAAGCTTGTTAAATTTAATAGTAATGCTTTATGCATTACCCAAGCCAAAGTACTAAGCTTTAACAAGAGCCATTTCACAAAGCAATCATGTTAATATTCATTCCATAGTAAATATTTTAACCCTTAGAGCGCGGGCGACGAGTATACTCGCCAAAAACACAAGCACAGCTTTGAGTCCTAAAAACAGAGTCCAAAGTATGCACGAGATGGCCAACAATGGAGAAACGACAATACTAGGTTCCCTTAACAAGCCGACTCTAGAGACGGCCGTGGCCGAGTTGGTACAGGCGTATGCCTGAAGTTAAAAAACTCCTTCAAGTTGCTAGTTCGAGTCTCGTCCAGATTACCCCTACTTTTGTGGAGATCGAAAATTAATTCAGCAGTTAAAGGGTTAATGTAAAGGCCATTTCCCAAAGTTCACTTAAGTAAAAACTCAATTTGGCCTATCTTTACATGTCCCTATTCCTTCAAACGGCTCTGCACAAAAACCCTTTACCAAACAGACTTTCCCATTGTTCTCCTGGCCCTCCACCAATCAGACCACCGCAGCTATCCTCGACGTTCGCACATCCCCCCCCCCCTCCCCAGCATAAAAAGCCCAACAGGCCAGCTCAGTCAGCACAGCTCACAGATCTCTCAAGCTAGAAGGGTCACACCAGTCGGGAGTGGGGACGTCACGTCCAAGGATGCCATGCCGGGCAAAAGGGTAGTGGTTCGTATGGTAGTACTTTAGCTTTTGAAAGTTTAATTTAGGACCCCCCTATTCTAAATTCATAGTTTGAAACTTAACTTCTACCTTAGAGAAAATTATGGGAAGTGACGCCATTATCGGTCCCCCTCCCCCATAACGTCAGAGTGGCTCCATTTATTTTAAATGGATTTTTAACTTAAACTGACGGTTTGATCTTAGTGGAAGCCGAAAGAAAAATACTGATGCCTAAGTGTAAAATTGCCGGGCTTTTTACTTCTTAGAACAGTTTCAGGAGAAACTAAGGGATGTTGATCTTTTGTACTTGGAAAACTTAGAAACATACCTGTGGACGGTTGATCTTTGAAACATACTGTCAGCTAAATGGTTATCTGCCGACGCTGTTCAATTTTGCGAGTGTCGCCGAGAGCACTCAGCCTTACTTTTTCTTATTTCAAAATTTGATTACGTATTCAAAACACAAGTGTTGTTTTGTCTGATTTATGTGAATTACTTGTTGTAAATTCAAGCTTTGTTGCTTTTAAATAATTTATTTCAAAAACTGTTTTAGTAAACCATAATGTAAAGTGCCTTTTATATCTCACTGTTGTTAAAATAAAACCAGGAGTTTTAAACTTCAGTTCGTTTGCTAGCCCTGTTTAATTGTTTAACCCTTTGTGCGCCGGACCCGTGAATTTAACGGGAGGGCAAGCCAACCGTTGCGCGCCGGACCCGTAGAATTTACGGGAGCCACTTTACCGAGCTGTACGTCAGTCCGCGTGGTGCATTGATCGCTCCTGGAGCGTTCATTCACTTAAGGCATGTGTCTGCTACAATTTCCCGCCAATTTTGCCCACGTGACTAGTTTCTAGCCAATAATATTTAATTTTTTCCCAAGCTATGTCGTGTTCATTCGCTGTCCCCGTGAGTTTCGAAAAAAAAAAGATGGCGGCCATTGCATCATGTAGCGACTCTCTCGATTCGGATTTTGATTTACATCGTGCACCACTTTAGATCGAGGTATGTTAGCAAATTATGGACGTCTTTGAGAGATAAAACTGTAAAGAGAACTGTGATAACGTTTTTTTATTGAAAAATGATCCATAATTCGTTATGTGAAACGAAATATGATGCGTCCGATTGGATCGGAGCACGACGCGATAAGAATAGCCGCTGCTGGCGTAGGAGGCCCGCTCGCCGCTGCCGAACCAGTGAGCCCCGGCCCGTGGCAGCCATCCTGCTCGTCTTACGTCGCTTGATCGGTTGCCTTCTATTTCAATCAATTACACTGCCATATCCGCGAATTCAGGATTGGATTAGAAGTGTCAACATTTGAGAAATGATTTTTCTTTGTTGGAGGTTTATTATTATTTTTTTTAATAATATGGATTTCAGAGATTTACACGATGTAACTAGTCCGAGTCGGGAATAGGCTTAGCCTACGCTTTGCTGAAGTGCTTCGTCACTCGACCACCGGAACAACTGAAAATAAAAATGCCTTTTTTTTCCAGCCCTAATGAAGGAGAAACAACTATCTCGTAAGATTTTCATTAAGAATAGCTTGCCAAATGGATGGAAATAATTATGGCTGTGTGATTACGTGCCCGTTTCTACAAAATAGGCCCAAACTTTGTTGAAAAGGAAGCTGCCACTCCTGAGAGTGATTAATGCACTACTGACAGACGTGACAATTTTATTTAATTAAAAAAAAAAAGTTTCCCACATTTTTGCTTAATTTTTGGAGTGAAGAAGGATAAGATATATCATTACGTTTATGAAAAAAAAGTACCCTTTCAGCATATAAAGTTGTCAAAATTGCTCTTAAAGTCAGTACTATGTTACGTTTTTTTTATATTTATAATACATTTGCCATTTTTTCCCAAAAAATATGCCGTGTAATTTTGTGTGCGAATATTCGGATTAAGACCTAAATATTACGAACTGTTTAAAAAAAAATTAAAGCCTCAACTACGTTTTTAAAGGGAGTTACATGAATTTTAATGCTGACGTGCAATCATTTCTTGCGCTACAAATAGGCCTAAATTTTGTTGAGCAGAAGGAAACTGCCAAGCAGGGCAGCCGCCCCTGAGAGAGATTAATGTACTACTGACAGGCGTGACAATTTTATTTAATTAAAAAAAAAGTATCACACATATTTGCTTTATTTTTGGTGTAAAGAAAGATAACATATATGTCATTACGTTTATGCAAAAAAAAAAAAGTAATCGTTCGGCATATAAAGTTGGTCAAAATTGCTCTCAAAGCCAGTACTATGTTAGATTTTTTTGATTTGTAATAAATTTTTTATTTCCCCCTCCTTAAATATGCCTTATAATTTTTTCTGTGAATATTCGGGTTAAGGCCTAAGTATTACGAGCTGTTAAAAAAAAAAAAATGAAGCCTCTGCAACGTTTTTAAAGGGAGTTACATGAATTTTAATGAAGACGTGCAATCAATTCTTGCACTGTGAAAAACTGGCTGGTTTGAGCTTGCAGGTGCTCTTTTTCTGGCTGGCGTCAGAAGGGTTAAGTGTAAAATAAATATGTAGCCCATCTTTAATTTTAGCTTTTGATAAACAATTAAATTCCACCGTTGGTGGCAGCGATTACTATTAGTGTTAAGGTTAGGCCCCTTTAATTAGGACCCAACGCTCCACCCGAGCTGTGCTTAAGCCGTAAAGTCGTTAGAATCACCGCTAAACCTTAAGCTGAAACTCAGTGTCAACCAAGGAAACCGGGGCGTTACAAGCACCTCAGCCGTCGTAGCGTCCGCCGTTACACCTTAAAGGATTAAATGGTGTGTTAAGCACGAACTCTCGTTTTAACGAACTACATTCGATGTTCCCATGGTGTTCATTCAAACGAGGTTCCACTGTATCTTTAAATAAGGGTCAGATGACTCCGTATTTTGTCACAATTCGTCTATTATTGTCATCCCAGAGTTCTAACGCCTGTATTCTACACACCTAGCAGGCACTGAATCAATTAGTAAGACCAACTCAAGGATTTGTTAGCATAGTTATAAGTTAACCTACCATTTGGTGTAATTCGACTTTGTTAGGCCTACACACAGCACTAACTCTTATCAAAGCTGCAGCTTATGTTTTTACCACAAATAAGAAGAAGACCGGCTAATTGTTTGACGTACACTACTGGTCGATTCTTGCTGTTTAAAATGTTACAACTGTAGACATAGAAATATTCTCGACACCCTTTTCTGTTGTACGGTAATTATATTTTTCTTTATGTACTAATGTAATTGGATTTTAAATATCCATAAAGCAACTCCAACAGCCTTACAACCGGTGAGCTGCAAATGCCTCTTCTTGCATGAGGCATACTCAGTTAGCCAGGCTTACTCCCAAAGACAACACTTTTGGACCACAGGCCGCCTGTGTGGTGCAATATTATGGACCATCATCCTAGCACAAATTTTGACATCAGAAGCTAACAATCAATATCCAAAATGTGTTTCAACAAGGGTCCAAATAGGGTTTTTCACTTTTTTCCACGGGAAAACTCTTAGTTTGAATTTCGAAAATATGCCTAAACAACACTTGGATAAATTTCCTGTCTTCTGACAACCTTTCTCACATTTGTAGCCTTCCTACTTCCGGAGGAGCAGGTGAACAAACATAAACAAATAAACAAACAAGAAGCACGATTTTAAGTGATGAATAATGGGACAAAAATTAAATTAATTAAATTTGGGCATTGAAAAGCATAAAATAAGTGATTTTAGCATATATAGTACTGAAGGTTAGTATTTTGCAGATAGTGAGAAACAATAATTTAAAGGGTAGGCTTCAACTCAACTATTTCACGATTTTGACCTTGGAGCATTTTAGGAGGGTAGGTGTTAAGATTCACCTGGACATATTACATTTACAAGATTACATGAAACAAGTTGGTCACTAGCTAGAAAAACAAGCTGAAACAAACTACACAAAAACTTACAATACTTGTTTAGTATAAAAAAAAAACTTTTATTAGGCATGAGTCATGATGAGCCTTTGTTTTTCCGTAGGTTCACAAAAATTATGTAATCCTACACTTATACACTTCTGAACTCTTGTATGAAATCATCAGTTTGCCTGTTGAGGTCTGTGTAGCATGAGGGTCTACGCTACAGGAAAATGACTAATCACAATAAAATGTTATATGAATCACGACTCAAATGAATTACCGTGACTGTGCGTGGCACCACAGTTTGTGATGGATAGTCGTACTAAAGGCATACATTGTATAAACTTCCATCATGTTCAATAAACACTTACTTCGGCTCAACTTAAAATTCCACTTCTAGCATCATAATACTATGCACTGTTCGAGGGATTACTAAATTAATTTAGCAACATGACACAAACAAACAGTAGAAGGCTTGTAATACATTTTATTACTGCACACATGCCGCGGAACACTTGCACTCCACGCTCACAGGATGTCATCTCTTATTATTCCGCACACTACGCGTTTCTTTAGGACGAGTGCGTGTCGGCGTCTTTGTTGGCTTTACAACTTTAGTGTCTTTTCGACATTTTTTATTTAACACACTTGTCGCACTGTCGCTGTCACAACAGCGGCATGGAGCGTTAGTCTTCCGCGCACGAGTGCGGCTTTTTGCAGCAGCAGCAATGCCTTCCTGCACTGGCTCACATTCCACTGAACACGTCTCTGCATCTCTGTCCTTAGTCCAGCGTAACGCCAACGAACTGTTAGCCTGTGATGTCTCCTCTACGATTGGTTCGTCTTGAACTTTGCTCGCGTCAACATAAAGTTCTGAGTTAGGAGCCTCTTCAGACGACATGCGCCGGCAAGAATTAACCGGACTCGCACAGGCGGGTCTTGTAACCGGACTACAGCTGGGTGCCACGTTGGCAGGCATTTCTGGGTCAGAAAACAAAGTGAATGGGGTGTCACTTAATTCTCCATCAAGTGCAGGTTGCTCTCTAGGAGGATCACAAAACAATTCAAATGCACGCGATATATCCTCTTCCTCTTTGGTTTTCATTAGGTCTTCATCACTCCCATTCCGTTCTAAACCATCTTCAGGTATCGGATCATTAAAGAGATTGAAACCAGCCTGATAATCAAACTCTTCATTTAGTAATGTATCAAGGTCTATGTGATCCAGATCTGTCGTTCGTGGCGGGCTATTCAACTTTTTACTTACGCACAGGTCAGTGCTGGTAACATTCTCGTTCAAGTTTTCAACTTTAGGTTGACGATTACATCCTAGATCAGCAGCATTCGTATTTGCACATGTGTTTCTTTCTAATACGTGGCAAGGAGACGAAGTAGATGATGATTTGACTAAGTTTGTATTAATATCTGATGTAGAGGATGGTGAAACTGTTTCGGCACAAAGTTTCGCACTTTCAGCCTCCTCTAGCTTGTGAACACATTTCAAGTGACGCTTCACACTGAACATTGAACACATTTGCTTATTACACTTAGGACAAGCCAGTTTGGCCTGCTTGGGCGAGTCCGGCTTTTCTTTTTTTGGAGTCCGGCTTTTATCCGCATTAACAGACTCGTTTTTATCCTTTTTTGAAGTAAGCGGCTTTTTCTTTTTTTTCTTTGGTTCTTCCGCTGGCGTCTGTGTTGCTTCTTTAACTTCCACGGATGGAGTTTCAACATTGTCGGGTGGTAGGTAATGACGCTTAATAGTTTGCGACTGAGTGGGTGTCTGTTGCTGAATTGGCAAGTTCACCATTAGTGCATGCGGTGGCTGCAACCTGTTAAGCAACGACGAAACTGGTGGGAGGGCTGCAGTCAACGTTGGAGTCATGAACACTGTGGGTAGTGCTGTAATCGGACTAGCATTCAGGGACGATGAAGAAGAGAGTGAGCAGGGTGAAACATCTCTCGTCTTTGGAGATGGAACCGGTGAAGGAGGAACTCTAGCTGACGATGATTTGTTGGTGGACGAATTGTGAGTCGGATGTTTTGATGGCTTTGCTTTTGTGGGAGCAACAACATTGCCAGATGCAGCAGTTTTTTTAACCTCCTCTTGGTAATTTTGCAGAATTTTTGCAACATTAGCATTTTCCTCAAAAATCCTCTGCAAAGAACAAAAAATAAATAAAGCACTCAGCATTACCAACATTAGCATTCCAACAACACAAAATTGGGAGATTGAGAAAAAGAGAAAACACCCAGACTGACAAGAAGTTACAATTATTGCCAGTGTTTAAATTTTCGCCCATTGGTGGGAAAGCAACAGTTTCTTGAAAATTTGCAAACAACTACCCTTGTTTTTACCTGTGTGACAACAACAAAACTTAAGCAAACTAGGGGAAATATGTTGCATCATTAGTACATTTGTGCGAAATGAAAAAGAACTTCGGAAACAAAAAAAATGTCGGAACGGAAAAATGCATGAGCATGCTAACAAACAAAAAGTGCAATCGGATGCAAAAAAAACATGATGGAGGTTTTTACTTTGAATAATGCTTGGCATGTTGAAAAATCGCAAAAAATTAACGCTAAAGTCAAAACGTAGCACTTTGTTCAGTTGCTTTGGTCAAAGCAACTAAACGAAGTGCTACGTTTTGAATTTAGCATTAATTTTTCCGATTTGCAAAGCCAAAGCAACTGAACAAAGTACTACGTTTTGACTTTAGCGTTAATTTTTCCGATTTTTCAACAACAAAAAAACATGACATGCAAGTGACGTAAGTAGCCGTAACTTCCAATTCACGTTGGTTGTCGTTGACTGCAAAATGACATTTTAAACATAAAATTAGTTTTTATTTATCCTAAAATACTTACCTTTAATTTGAGCTTATTTCATTTGAATAATGCTCATTCCAAAGCAGACATCATTTACGCACCTCTCAAAACAGCGAAAACCAGTTTACAATTTTCACAAATTTTCAACAGCTTTGAAAAAATTATAAAAAATATATCTCCTGCTGTCGTCTTCAGGTGACAAAGAAATAAAAATACTAGTTACATCACACTGTTCTGTACTGTGCTGATTTGAACGAAGCACGTGCGTGCGTAGCCTCCAAGAAATAGAAGGCCCGCATCTAAACGTCTTCTTGCTACTCCATCGTGCTCGCAGCCGCTCTGCCAGATCTTTCCTCACCAAATGCTGGATTGCTGGTGTCGAAGGTGGTTGGAGGTTCATCAGCTCTCTCCCGTCAATTTCGTGCCTAACCATGGCAAGCGATTCGAGGCACCTCAAATGTTTATCGCTAACAGAGTTTGACTTAATCAGCGTAGTAGTCTTCTCCCAAATAATGCTGTGTCTGGTGGCCATGTGGTGGGCTGCCACGCTGTTTTCCT
>JAHWFP010180416.1:12213-71969 GCA_023313725.1 Lithobius niger | reverse complement strand
TTTCGCTGTTTTGAGAGGTGCGTAAATGATGTCGTCTGCTTTGGAATGTGAATCGATTGACTCTCAATGTAATCGCAGCAATTATGCTATATTTCGAATAATGCTCATACCCAAAACCTTAAAACTTGGTACTACTTCTCGACCCACCTACTCGGCACTCAACCAACCTATAGGCAGCATGCTCCTCCTTTCATTTGGCAAAAACTCCACGTACGCCAGGAGAGGTGGCAGTAGTTGAGCTGCTTGAGGTACATATTTTTGGGTTAAGTAAAAACTAACTATGTTTAAAATTTTGTTTTCCCTTCCATCCCACAATACTTTCCTAATTAGGGTTAAATTTGTCCTGTAGGAAGTGGGCCAAGCTAAACCCCAATCTACAGCACTACAACCAGGCACCAGTAATGAAGTTGTGTTACTGGGCCGCAATGCAACTCCCTGCCGTTAAAATATTTTTTAAGTTACTTCTTCGCCAGTTCCAACATCTTGAAGATAATGATTGATGAATTTCTTAAGCTGCAAGCAGCAATCCGCAACAATCTCGTTCAGCAGCACCCATGCAGCAAAAGCCCAAGAGGAAGTGAGCATCCTCAGTCCATAAGCTCTCACTAAGGAGGGGGAGGCCCACATATCTGGAGCACTGTCACAAGCCTTTTTTCTTTTCTACGGCGTCATTGCTTTCTAAATCTTCTGGATTAAACAGACCTTGCCACTCAAGCTGACAAAGTCTTGGCCGACCTTGATTGGTTGGTAAATTCTTTAGCCGCCTCAAGATAAACCGAAGGGCTCGGACTGGGCATTGCACTCATTCCCCGCTTCGGTGATCAACGACAGGACCGAGAACTTGATGACCAATGGCTTGGGCAGTTAGTCAACAGTTGGTTGTTCACCCAGAAATCTGGAGGAATACGACCAGCCTTTAACGAATCTGAAGTAGTTCCCTACCTCGAGAGCACAGACAACTCACTGACGGGTTACAGTTGCCAAGGCAACCAAGAAAATTTATGAGACGAGACACTTGAACGAAGCTAAAAGCAGAGGTCGCAGAGAGAGAACCCTGGACAGACCTGACAAGACTATAGGAAGATTCCACTGGCTACTTATGAAGACTTCTGATTCTTCATCCACAAGGGTAAGCGACCAGGTTCCCCACTGTAAACGCAGGCCGCCGAACAAACGAACAAATTTTTTTTCTTTGAGTGCCCAAATGCCTCAGTTTTGGAGCCTCAGCCATTTTCCCAATAATGGACAGAAACGGCCAACCTCTTCACCATTTAACAGCCTGCAACAATATCTACCTCTTGAGTCTTGAGGAAGCCCGAATCTGAAAATTCAATTTAGAAGATCCACAATCAACAAATGAAAATTGCACGAAACCAACCGCAGCGCTCCTTCGTCATGGCCGCCTTTATTGAAAACTTGTATCGTTGTATTTCAATTTTATTATTTCTATTTTAGGGCAAGGGGCCCACAGACCCTAGCTTAGTTGTGAATTAGGAGGGGCTGCCTTTGGTACTTAGCCTCACATACATGTGGATGCAGACAACCATTTCAAGTGTGATGTTTTTTATTATGTTGAACAGCTGCAACGTCTATGAAAAATTTCCACAACGATCGTTTTTTGTTTTTTGACCTTGACGCTAGACATCCAACTTGACTTAGTGCGTCAACTTTTTTCAACCTATGTTTCAACCTTTTATATATTCTTTTGCCCCCAGAGACGCTGCCATTAGTCCGAAATAATTCGACACCGACATTTTAACGGACACAAATTTTTGTGTATATAATTTTGCTTTAGTTCTCCTCAAAACTCCGACTGTGACCATCAGAATGTTACTACTAGCTTGTCCTTCTATTAAAACCAAAGAAATTTATAAAGATCTGTTCCTAAAGCAATCCAAAGTCAAACTGTGCATAAAAATCCGAATTCCCACATTGTTCTCTTGGCTCTCAGCCAATCAGACCCCCGCAGCTCTCCTCGGCATCCGCGCTTTGGTCGAGAAAATCCGCTGCTCCGGCATAAAAAGCCCCCACTCGCCTCCCTCTTCAGCACAGCTCACAGATCTCTCAAGCTAGAAGGGTCACGCCAGTTGGGAATGGAGACGTCACGTCCGTAGGATGCCATGCCGGGCAAAATGGTAGTGGTTCGTACGTTAGTAGTTTAGCTTTTGAAAGTTTGATTTAGGACCCCGCTATTCTAAATTCATAGTTTAAAACTTAACTTTAACTTCTAGCTTAGATTAAATTATGGGAGGTGACGCCATAATTGGCATTTTTGGTCCCCCACCCCCATAACATCAGAGTGGTTCTCTTTCTAAATACCAATGATTTCTAGTTTATTTTAAATGGAGTTTTAAGTTAAACTGACGGTTTGATCTTTGTGGAAGTCGAAAGAAAAATACTGATGCCTAAGTGTAAAATTGCCGGGCTTTTTACTTCTTAGAACAGTTTCTGAGGAAACTAAAGGATGTTAATCTTTTGTACTTGGAAAACTTAGAAACATAACTGTTGACGGTTGATTGGCATGCGTGATTAAAACGTACTGTCAGCTAAATTGTTACCAGCCGAGGCTGTTCAATTTTGCGAGTGTCTTAATCTTACTTTTTCTAACTTGAAAATTTGAAACTTATTCAAACACAAGTGTTGTTTGTCTGATTACTGTGAATTACTAAACTGTAAATTCGACTTGTTGCTTTGAAATACTTTATTTCTAAAGCTGTACTAGTAAATACAAATGTAAAGTATTTTTTTCATATAAACTGTCTAAAATAAAACCAGGAGTTTTAAACTTCAGTTAGTTTACTAGCCAATTAATTGTTTAAGTGTAAAATAAATATGTAGCCCACCTTTAATTTTAGCTTTTATAAACAGTTAAGTTCCACTGTTGGTGGAGTGATTACCAACAGTATTAAGGTTGGACCCCTTTGGTTCGGACCCGACGCTCCATCCCCCATGCTGGGACGGTGGCCCAAAACTGTGCTTGTGCCGTGAAGGTCGATATAAACACCGTAGAACCTTAGACTGAAACTCCGTGTCAACCAGGGAAACCGGGGGCGTTGCAGGCACCTAGGCCGTCGTAGCGCCCGCCGTTACAACTAGTGGCAGTGGTGGGATGAACAGGTGCTGTTCCCGTCAAGCGTTTCCCCCCTGCCATACTACAAGCCCGAAAACCTAGAAGGATGCAGGCCACTTCCGACTAGATGTCTGTGGTCCCGACTACACGGCCACGAGGTGGATGCCTGTGACAACGTTATGAAAAGTCACGAAGCAGAAGTCGTACTAACGTTATAAAATGATACAAACCCCGCCCAGCAGCTCCAACAACTGCCGGCGCCAGGAAGCAACAGTTGCCGCTTCCAGAGAGGCTCTCCAGCCATGAGATGTCTCCCCCAAACCCGATGCTGTAGGAGAAGCAGTCCTTCCAAGGAACCAGGTGCTCCATGCAGCCAAGCAGAGGATTTTGTGTGCGCCCACCAAGGTCCCAGTGGAATAGACCACCAGAGACGATCTACTTCAACAATCAGTGCCGGACTTCCAGTACTACGGTGGAAACAGGAAGGACAGACTGACCGTACAGTGATTGTACAAAATTGGGTAAGTGTACATGGGATATGCTTAGAGGCCGCCAGCCGAGTGTTGTAGTTAGAAACATTTATGTATTTTAGCTATTCATATACCAGAGTGCTAGGGATTTTTAAAAGTGTATTTTATATGCAATCTTACTGGATTTGGGAGAGAATTTTTTTTTAATTAATTCGCTCTGCTCAAAATTAACGTTAAATTATATGCGGCTGCATTTAATTTTGTTTCATTTATGAAAGCTTTATTTTGAAACCACGTTAAACGTTAAACCTAAAAATGTCCGAAATGGAAGAATTAGACGAAATCATTCGTGATTTGCAAAACAAAGACTTGAAGAAGGCTTGTTTAAACTTAAGCTTTACAGTCAGCGATTCTAGAGCCGAATCCCAGACAATCTTACGAGCAGCCCTCGAAGATGGTAAACTTGATTTAAGTGAACTATCCGATGCACTAGCTAACGCTATTGAAAGGAGAGAGGCTGCTATTTTCGCCAAAAAAGAACTTGCAGCTAAGGAAAATGAACTCTTCCTTAAAGCCGAAGAACTTAAATTAAGAGCACTTGAAGTAGCAGACGCTGAGAAAAAGCGTGCTGTAGACTTAGCCGAGGCCGACCGCCGTCGTATTCATGAATTAGCCCTTAAAGATCAAGAGGCTCAAATTTGAGACCGAGAAGCCCAAATTAGTGATCGTGCAAGTGCTATGGAAGTAGCTAAACTCGTCAAGCAGCTAGAACTAGCTAAGCTAAACGCTTCTACCTTAAATCTTAACCCCGCTCCAAACAGAGCTAACGGCGCTCTCCCAGATCCCCCAAATCCAGTTGCAAAACATGGCAAAATTGCAGACGTAGTTCGTCTTGTCAATAAGTGAACGCCAAAGACTGAAATTAACAGTTTTCTTAAGATTTTAGAAAGAACTATGGTTAGTCAAAAGATTTCTAGAGATCAATGGGTCACGGGACTCCAACCCCTCGTAGGAGAGGTACTAATTAAAGTTTGCGAAATGCAGGACTACGAACTAGTCAAAAATAAATTGCTTGCCCGTTTTGTGCTGACTAAAGAGTCTTTACAAACCTAGTTTCGTTCATTAGAGAAAGAACCAGAAATGCAATATCACGATTATGCATTTGAGTGGGAAACTCTTTTCACTCGTTGGTTAGCTTTGGCTAAGGTTAACCGTGACTATGACAAACTTGTTGTTGACAATTTTATAAAGCTTGCCCAACCCACCTCAGAAAGTGGATCTCTGATCAAATTAAGTTAGGACTTTGGCCAAAGCGGCCCAGTTATGTGACGAGTTCACAACCCGCAATAAACAAATTGCTACCGAAACTGCCACCCGTGTAGTTAAAAATCAACCAAGTCAGGCCGTTAAAGTTTCTTCTAAACAGAATAAACCCAACCAAAATCTATCAGCTAACCTAGCTGGGACTGATAGTAACGAAGGCAGTCACAATAGCTCAAATGCTAATACTGCTAAAACTTCTAGTAACGAGAATGCAAAATCTAATGCTAGATCGTGTTTTGAATGCGGATCGTTCTCGCATCTACGTAATCGGTGCCCCGAACAAGCAAACGCATGTTTCCCAGTCGGGAAAAATGCTAGGGAAATTCTTAAGGCTAGTACGCTGTCCGGTAGCATGGGGGGGGGGGGATTGAGGCTTAATGGCGCGTCGACAACTTGGTCATTAGCGCCAACCTCAGTCACAGTGCAGTGGTCCGGGTTGCCACTGCACCACACATTACAGAGATGTTATTCAAACCCCTAATCTAAATCAATAGGGAAAAATAAAATCAATATTTTATGCGACTCCGGAAGTTCAGTGTCCCTGGTTAGTGCTAGACTTGCAAGAAATTGGCCCCATTTCAAACGAAGGGTTCAATGTCAAACTGCCTTATGTAGCCAAGTGTTTGAATTACCCCAGGTAAATCTAAGCCTAAAGTTAGAGGATGGCACAGTGTTAAAATCAGTAGCATGCATTACACCGGTCAAAATTCAATCTTCGATGTAGTTTTGGGCGTACCAGGATTAGATTCGCTAAACCTACTGCGCAAACCAGTAACCGCCACGCTCCGTGATTTTTCTTCCCTGCCAACTGAAGTAGCTACTCCCCCCCCCCGTCAGGTGCCGCACTGGCCAATCGCGGAAGCGAGTGCCGGGCCCCAACCCGATCAGTCCTGCGAGATTCATCAAGCGTCAATAAGGCAGTGAGGTCTCAGGAAAGTCGCAGACACACGTCGTTCAACCTTCGTGTACAGAAGAGCGGAGCCAGCTTAAGCCTTCTGCAAAGGAACCCTCCCCCAGACAACTCCATCTTTGTTTACCTAGATTAAAACCTAAAGATGTCTTAACTACGCCTTAAAACGAAGTTTGTCAGCAAATGACGTAAACAATAATTTAGTCATGTCAGATAAACCCAGAATTAGCGAATTTAGCTTTTGCGAATGGCTTAAATGGCGGAACAGATCATCTCCCAGTCTAAAGTTGGAAACGAGCAACGCTGCCAAGTCAAAGGTAGGCAGTAAACGTGTTCCCCCTATATGCTTTGATTTTTTCCCAGAGTTTGGTAAAGTAAAGTTGCCGGATTTTAATCTAAATCAAAGCCAGGATGTCTGCAAATAAAAAAACTTAAAACAGTTTTTCCCAGCCCTTTTTTTTTCTGTTAAAAGTCGGACCGATGTTTTAGTGTGAATTCTATATCAGTCTAGCGTGGAAATAAATGCATTTATTATGGCAGTAGCACTGAATAGGTGTTCCCAGTAAGACCTGAGGTTTAATACCTAACCTAATGTAGGTTTTCTCTAAATAGAGTTTTTTGTTGTTGCAAGTAAACCGGAAATCTAACAAAGTAAATTTCCAATGCATATTTTCTTGTGAACAATGAGTAGTTTATCGCTACAACCGTGGCTCCATCTAGGAGCAACCAAACCTATAAAAATAGTATTTGCTGAATTTTAAATCCTAAAACTTCAGAGTCTACTGGACAAACCTGGAAAGCATCTAGTGAATGTTGCTGCATCAAGCCAGCATTTTCGTTAAACGTTTCGTTTCAGTGTAAATTAACTGAAACTTATTTTTACCTGCACTTTTAATTCTGTTAAATGGACGTTGGAAGTACATCCATACTCAAAGCAACTTCCAGTTAATGCCCGTTTTGGCCTAAGCACCTAAATTTTAAGTGCCTATGTTTTACTTTTTTTGTCATTATCAACGTCTCCCTTTGTGGGAGAATATTTACAAAGATTTTAACGACACTAATTAAATATTCATTAGGAATATTCTACGGGGATTGCAACTTGTCCCCGGTTGGCCTTTCTGTAAGTTTTATACGAAATGGTTTTCTTTACAAAAAAAAACAGTCTGTCTACCCCTGGGAGATAAAGGATAGCCCTGTTTAGAAGGTTGTTGCGTTTTTATCCATAAATCTCCCAGCGTTGTATTACTATGTTTTAAGTTATGGGTCATATTCAAAACCCTTTAGTGTCAAATCACCATGTAAAAAAGTTGTTTGGTAACCTTAAACCATGCTAGAAGGAGTTTAACAGTAAATAGAGCTGGTCGTTTACGGCATACCCACAGTATACAATTTTCTAAACCCTATCGGAGGCTAAGGTTTATTGTTATGCGTCCGTCGGTTTTTATCGCAGCCTCCCGGGATAAAAAAAAAAAAGGCTAGATAGACTTGAGGAAAGGCAGAACGGCTAGGGACATATTACCAGAGCAATAGACGGCCTCATTTACTTGATATAACGAAACAACAAAATTAAATTCAGTGTTATAATTTGGAGAATTAAAATATTTACCGCTCATTTCCACAAACACGATAGTGTCTACTTCTTGCAAATTTTCAATGGCTGACTGCCATCTTCCTCAGGCATCACGACAAAAGTTTTCTTGTGTTCACTACATCACTACATCCTCGTTGTGGCCTCCCGTATTTTGTGGGTAGCGCGTTCACCAACCCGTCAAGCTTCCACTTCGCGCCCAGCTCTTGCTTTCAATCTCTTCCAACGATGTTTTCTACTCGGGGGAATGACGGACCTCTCTTAACCCTTTCAATTAACTCTTACCCTGGTCCCACCGCAGAAAAGTTGTCGGATAGTCCTCTAGAAATCTGCCCACAGCACCGCATCCATTCGCCTAGTGAGCATGGTCCCATAGATATCCCTATGAGTGTCTTTTCGAAGGCCAGTCTCCGGTTTTGCAAGTAGGGCAATGTGTCAGCTAAATTGTTACCAGCTGAGGCTGTTCAATTTTGCGAGTGTCTCCGGGAGCACTCAATCTTACTTTTTCTAACTTGAAAATTTGAAACTTATTCAAACACAAGTGTTGTTTGATTAATGTGAATTATTAAACTGTAAATTGTACTTGTTGCTTTTAAATACTTTATTTCAAAAGCTGTACTAGTAAATACAAATGTAAAGAGTTCTTTTCATATAAACTGTCTAAAATAAAACAAGGAGTTTTATACTTCAGTTCGTTTACTAGCTGATTAATTGTTTAAGTGTAAAATAAATATGTAGCCCATCTTTAATTTTAGCTTTTATAAACAGTTAAGTTCCACCGTTGGTGGCAGTGATTACCAACAGTATTAAGGTTGGGCCCCTTTGGTTGGGACCCGACGCTCCATCCCCCATGCCGGGACGGTGGCCCAAAACTGTGCTTTTGCTGTGAAGGTCGATATAAACACTGTAGAACCTTAGACTGAAACTCCGTGTCAACCAGGGAAACTGGGGGCGTTGCAGGCACCTAGGCCGTCGTAGCTTCCGCCAATCAGGATGCTGCACCATTCCTCCACTGCACAAATGATCGCTCTTAACTCCAGAACTTTGATGTGCAAGTCTGTTCACTTCCTCCGACCACTCCCCGAAGCTGTTCACGGCACAAGGTGCACCCTCCAACATTGATTGGATGCATGCATGAAGAGCACCAGGTCGGGACAGGGGAATGCACTGGTACCCCCATCTCCAGATTATATATCTAGGGTCACCATCCCAGGGCTCCCCAAGGTAGGTAGAGTCCAACGATTCTTGAGGAAACCATTATTCCTTCCAGAAGCAGTACGTAGGCCTGGTCCTCCAAGCCCCTAATAGAACCCGAGATGCCACTGAGCCCAACTGACCGATTAGCTTGCTTGGGAAGAAGGCTCTGATTGACCACAAAGTGCTCTCCTCCTCTCCTCAGAGGGCCTCACGAACAAGCTGGCCATGTTGACTCTTGCCCCGAAGAACACAAATGACTGCACTGGGAAGCACCCAGCCTATGGTAGCACCAGTTTTGAAATTAGGCAAAACTGCAGATCCAGAGGATATTCTTTGAAACAACCAGTTGTCCAGGTACATGCACGTTCGGATCCAATTGTGGTGCTGGTACCCTACTACAGGCCGAAAGACAGAGGTAAACACAAGAGGAAAACGGTATGACCTCGAAGTGAAGTCCGTCCCTCAGGCACAAAACGGAAAAGTAATAGACACCGTACTCATCCGTCAGGTCTATGGTTACCGTGAATTCCGATGTTGCAAAGATTCTTGCGCCGACAACAACTTCTCCACATTTAAGTGAAATCCATTTAGCTGCCGAAGGTTGAAAACCAGGAGGACACCGCCGCTCTTCTTGGGTATCACTCGTGCTAGACAGTAGATCCGAGCGTTCCTGGAGGAAACACATGAATCACGTTTTTTGCTAGAAGCTTCTGTACTTCTTCCAGCAGATGGTCGACAGGCTGGCTTTGAAGCCATGGTGGTGGATCCAGAGAAAGCGACGGGTAATTTGTAAACGGTGGAATATAACATGTCATCACAAAAAGAATAAAAGTTTTATCCGTTGTCTTCTTCTAATCTACCACATGGTGCCTCAACCCCACCCCCACTGGCCAGTATAAGGACAGGCCCTCCGACTCATGTCGAGTGTTGGGGCCAAATGACCTCTCCGAGGTGCCTGAACGCCCCTTCCGTGGTGATGAATGCAGAATCTTTGCGGCCAGACTGCTTCTGGCTCCCCCACCAAAGGGCTTCTTGAAAAATCCCCTTCCATGCAGTTCCATGGTTTTGTGCGTGTGGGGTGGGGGGAAGACAGAGGTTTAATGGCAGTTTTGCGGAGGTTGAGCACTCCTGAGGAAGTTCTGAAAAGGGCTCCTACCAGAATGGCCGGAGATTTCCTGTCCTGTCTAGAGGTTTTCCGAAGGCTGCCGGCTTTGGAGTGTTCAGCATCTTCCCTTTCTCGCCACTTTGGGTGGGTACTTCAGCAGCTTCCCAATGAACAGCTTAGGCGACTCGTGGAGTAACTACAATCGCAACTTCCAGATCATGCCCGTAAGTACTGTAGCAGCCGACTCGAGAAAGGCAAATCGTCACATCATAACCATATGAATACAGCCCGTAAGGCGCAGTCAAAAGACGGGCCCACTTGGAATAAATAGGTCAATTTTATAAACTGAAGGCAGTCTTCCAGAATGCCGTCATCCCATGTCTAAACTGATTCATCCATGTATATTCAGCTTTAACAGAGATGCCGTCGACACTGAATACGCCAACTCTGCACTTGCAAACCGGCCCGCAGGATTGCATGAACCAACTTCTAGTCCTCCTCCGCCTGTCTGAACGGTGTCATGATGGTTGATGGCTGAACTCAAGCCTCTTTAAACATCTTGCACCTTGTTGTCTTATGAGCTCCTGACCTGTTGTTTAATAAAAAAAGAACGTGTTCTTGGCAGCGAAGTCAGGAGGCAGTGGATTCCTAAAGTAAATTGGTTGACCCCCATCTCGCAGAATTCCTACCAAATCTAGGAGGAAGGAAACAAAACCTGAGACTGAGGAAGGCGATTTGGGTCTGGCTTCACATCAACCAAGTTCGCGAAAGTAGCCCAGAGCGGGTCTGACAAATTCACATCCCACGAAGGCTTCGTCTTGCAGAAACTGGATGGTAGGTAGTGAGATGGTAGATCATCCCCACAAATTTTCCAAGGGAATGAAGGAACCATTGTTTTCCTGATAGCCTCCAGAAAACATTGCTAAAGACTCTGCAGCATCCTCTCTGACCTCCACCAGACAAACCAGTCTGTCCCGTGGATCGGAGGGGTGCAAACTGCCCACCATAAGACTTGACTTCCTGAAGCACTGAAGTCAGATCATGGCAATACCTGGATGAATGGGCACAAAACAGAAGAGCTCATCCTCCACTAACTACTAACTATTCAGAGGGATCCCGGAGACACGGAGATGTAGGGGGCGGCATGGCGAAGAGCCGGAAGGCGACGTGGCGATTTGGCGACTTTTTCACATGGTGACTCAAAGATGTCGCCCCCCTTGCAACTTTACTTTCTTTGTCCTGGACATACACTACAAACTAGAAATGTTTTCAAGCTTATGCTTTCCCTGCCTTTTCTCCACTTTTCAAACTTAACGTGGTAAATCGATGACATGCGAAGACGAGCGTGACCGCCGTGGCGACGTCTGTGGCTGGTGAAGGGAGAGTGCCGGCTATCCTCTGAACTCCTTGTTGAAAAATATGTATCAGTTTCCAAAACATCTTCACCTGCAACGCTACACTATGGCACAGGGATGGGGTCAATTGAACACGGCTGGTGAATCACTTACACAGTCAAGCAACCCTCTTGTGATGCGTCTGCCATCTTGGTTAGTGCCGGCGACGTCGCCTGTAGTGTGTAACTATTAACATGAAGCCATTAAATATTGACTGCAAAGTATTGACATTGACAATAAAATCCATTATAAACATGTTTCCTGGTAAGCTAACGATATCTACGTAGATATTGGAACGAGACTCCGAATGGGCAGGCGGGAATTTTGGCTGCTGAGTTTAAATTTAAATCACCTGACACGACTACACGACGCAAGTCTTTTGGATCTTGTTCGGGTCAATGTTGAATTCCTACCTCTAACTTTGGTCTTGAAGTCGGATGACGCTGATAGCTGACGTGAATGTGTTTTGATCAGATTTTTTTTCCCATTTTCAATCCCTTTTTTATTTCTTTTCCGAATTAAATATGCAACCTCGCATGGATTAATGCATAAATCACATGATCTACAATGACAGCAAACTGTGTGTCCATCTCTTGGCATCTTAACGTGGGAGCGTACTTCATTTTCCTCCGAAGACATCGTAGACTTGACATGTTAATTAGCAGAGCACTAACACAACACAACCAGAATGGGTCAATTTCAAACAAAAAGTGAGGAAGATAGGTTACACAGCCAGGAGGGCTGCTCGAGTGCCTCCTGGTAGGAGAGCCAAGAAATAGAAAGTACTAAGGTTTTGGACTTGAGCATTATTTAAACGAAAGAAGCTAAATTAAAAATATACCTATTTTTGGATTGAAGTGAGAACTCGACCCTATTGACGCAGGGTTATCGCGTATTTTAGATTCTACTCATACGTATAACATTCTATTCAATATTTTACTTCCTAAGCAATACAACTGAAGAAGTGCTTTGTCAAAATCAAACAAGCAGTAATTTAAACAAAAACAAATTAAAACTTTGTACATAATTGCCGACAATGCTTGCGATCCTAGCAAATTTTACACTACTTTTGGGTCCAAGGCTCAAATCAAAAAAAACTATGCTTACGGCACAATTTGCATCATTGTACTCAAAACCACCGCTCAGTTAAGCCGGAGGAACACAAAATATTGTATTCCCGAATCTGCATAGTTATCACCATTTTATAGACGGAAAACTACAATCAAACTGATCACGTCTGGTCTGTTTACTGGCCAACTTTATAATACGGCCATAGAGTGAAGTAGTTATTAAACAAAAAAGGGATCGTCCAGACATGACTAGACATTCCTACAAAAATCTCAGAAAGGAAATGCTAACAACCAAAAAGTGATGTATACCTGAAGATCAGCGGGGGAAGTTTTAATGGGCTTCTTTTTCTTTTTCTCTTTCTGAAAGCAGCATAAATGCCATTTATTAGCAGTGCTCTACAACATCAGGAAAGTTACAAGCAAAAACGGTAACAAAACGGTGCAATAAAAAACAATGCAACAAAATTAGGGTTATATTGGTAATTAATATAAATAGAAAACATAAGAAAGGGATTTTAATTTGTTCAAGTGTATTTGATTGAAAATAGGCATTTTACATTGAGGTTATGTCAAAGTCCACTCCACGACAAATTTTTAACGGTGAATTTTCAATACTCATCATGAAGCTTCTTCAGGCCAAAAAAATAATACTACACACCGGAAAAATGAACTTTAAAAGATAAAATTAGCTTTTACTTATCCTATAATACTTACCTTTAAATATTGGCTTAAATCATTTTTTTAATGTTCTATACCCAAACCTTAATTTTTAAGCTTCCATAGCTCCTCACCAGGTGGCGTCCCTCCTCATATCCCAGCAGGCACTGCCACCTGTCTCACGCTTTCGTTTGGCAAACTATCCGGTTGGGTGAGAGAGGTGACGGTGGGTGGTAAATATTTTAGGGAAAGTAAAATACTAATTTTATCTTTAAAATTACAATTTTACTTCCATCCAAAAATACTTCCCTTTAGTTCTTGGCTGACTTCGTCCAACAGGAGGTAGGTCGAGCCAAAACCCGGAGCTATGAAACCTACGAAACCAGTAATCGTATAACATCACTTCTTGCCCACACAACTGCCAGCCATAACATGTTCTTTCATCACTAAAGCTCCACCCACCCCACTGATATCTCACAAATAGTGGCTGCTGAAGGGGTTTCTTACTAACTGTAAAATACTAACCTCTAGTATCTGCTAAAATCTTTTTCGATTTGCTTTTGTAGCCGATTTTTTAAACCCCTTAAAAGTTTAAAACACCTGCAACACTTGCAAGGCAATGAGGTTAGCCTATCTGCCACTTGGTGCGCAACAATCGTTGCCTCCAACAAGCCAGCACCAGCCCAACAATGACACTTCGTTTTTGGGTACGGAACAGTGCAGACGTGTGGTTTTTGCTCTGTTTTTTTTTTTGCTTTTCGTTAGGGAATCGCCGGCGTTTGTATTCCCTGCCCGAAATTTTCAATAATAAAATGGACATTTTAACTTGTTAAAATTAGTTTTTACTATCATAAAAATACTTACATCCAGTATACATGCTAAATTCGCTTAATTTGGCTTTTCCCATGCTCAAACAACCAAATTTCTTAAATTTATTGAATTCAACGCCAGTTGTCCGCATTTCCCGCTAGGCGCGCTGCCAGCGTCACCGCTGCAGGCGCCTGCCTCCTGGGGAAATCCCCATTCGCTTTTGGAACCTTTCTTGTTCTGTCAGCGGGGAGGCGGGCAGGTTTTACTGGAGGTAAGAATTTTTATGATAGTGGATAGTGGATAGTGATGAAGGTGGAAGTGACATAGTAATGCAACACATCGTCGCTGGCTCAAGGGAGCACCAGTCGGTGAAAGTGTGATGCACACCAAGAAAAGCCATTAATAAGTTAAAATTTCCATTTCTTACTATCTGCAAAATAGTTGCCTCCAGTATACATGCTGACTTTGTCGGAAAGGAGGTGGGCAACAAAACAAGAAAGGACAAGCCCTCTCGTCAAAATAATTTACAATACAGTTAAACACCTCGTTATTATCTTTTAATTCTCCTTTCCACTGTGGATACATCGTCTAAAAGGCCTTCTTAGACCCATGACGACCTTAGCTTTCCGTGAGTGATCTAGCTTTCCACCGGTGTGACTGTTAATGGCTTTACTTGGTGTGCATCACACTTTCAAAGACTGGTGCTCCCTTGAGCCAGCGACGATGTGTTGCATTACTATGTCACTTCCACCTTCATCACTCATATCCTGCAAGTAACGTTTCATGACGGTACTTTTACTCCTCCACGCCCCAGCTGCTACTACCTCGTCCAGAGGTGTACCACAGTTATAGGCCCCGGAGGCTGACAAGGCACGTTGCTCGTGTGCCCGTACCTCTCTTGGAGTGTCCGGATGTGCTGGACTCAGCCCGTACGCTCTCTTTATTACCATACTTATCCAGCTTCCTAGCTTGAACGGCGAGACTTGTTTGTGAAGCACTTCCCCATACGCTGTGTCAACGTCCACGAACAGTGGCGAACATCCTGCTCCGTGTTGCATTCTCTGGACCGATTCCGCCTCCTGTCCAAGTAGTATAAGCGCGCTCGTATCGTACACTGCAGTTTCTCTCCACCGCTTCTTCTTACTTTCCCACTAAGTGCTTGGATCGCTATGGGCTTTGGTGTCGTGACAGGTCAGAAATATTTTTGCTCTAAAATTCGTCGGGAACACCAACGACACTGATGACCAGTCTCAAGGGAAGAGGATAAGACCATCATCTCTAGCGAACGCCGCCATCTCACTTTCGCGCACCGCTGACGCCAATGCGACTAAAGCTAGTTTTTTGTCAACAAGGCTGTGCTCGTCGTGCTCAGTGGGTCATACGGTGGTTTAGTTAAGCTGGTCAGAACCAGCGGCAGGTCCCAGGTTACTCTTCGTCTTCGGTCGAGCATTCTCTCGCAACGCTGCAATTAGCTTTGAAATCATTGTATTTGACACCACTGTAGACTTTCCCATGCAAGTCAGTACAGGATTAACCGCCGACCTATTTCCTTTGACTACTGTCCTTTGTAAATTTCCCCCGTTGATATTCGATGGCGCTGAAGGAGTCATTCTGCCACCTCTCTGGAGAAACAGTCTCGTGTCAGGTTGCTCCTCAAAGTAACGACCCGTGAAGGCATAGGATACCTGCCGATGCGTGGATAGTTCGTCCTCTGGGTTGGCATTGAAAAGAGTGTCAGGGGTAGAGGATTAGGTTCTGCTTTCTTCAGTTTCGTTAAGTTCGGAAACCACGAGGCTGCTGGCCAAATGGTGTGATGAGAAAAGACCCTGTTGAGGACCTGATCTTGTCGAATCCTTGTTGAAGCAGGCAAAAGGGAGGGAAGGCGTACGCGACCATCGCCATCCCTTGCGAAAACAGTCGAATCTTTCCTTCCCTTCTTTTCTTTCAAATGATGAAATCTTTCCCCTCGTTCCTTTAACGATTTCTGCAATTCGTAATTGCTTTCATTTCATCTACATCTTCCGTTTCTGCCATGTCACGACGGGGAAAGCGAAACTTGGCATAGATTCCGTATACTTTTATCATCAGGCCCAAATTCTGCTGCGGAATAACAGGATGATCCAAAAGAGTCGGCTGACGTCAGCCTTGACGGTACTACATTATGCGTCCAGTTAAATTCTGTCTTGGAGAAGCCGACGTTAATAGCTCTCCCAATGTTGGTGATTTTCTTGATTTGAAGCGATGTCAGTTTGGGGATGACCCATTTTCACTGAACAAAATTGTCGTGACTCTAATTTGTCAATGTACGTGATCAACTTTCCAGGCCTATGTCCACGCATATCTTCGCGTGATGTCATCTGACTAGCACAACTCAACTGTGAAGGGTGACCTGATTGTTAAAGCAAGTCTTCCGTATCGCGGAGACGGACTATTTTGTATTTGCTCCCGTTCAGATGTCATGATGGAGAACCTACCATAAACTGACGACACACCTCTCTCGACGTTCTAGGATGCTGGTGAGGACATATATATTACGGGGCGGTGACTTATTGATCGTGGTGTCAATACCTTTTTTTTTTTGGCATACCTATTCCAACTCTACATTCCCTATGTCAATCCTATCAGTTTCTTTCACAGGTACACTGCTATGTTTGTCTGAAACATTATACCTTTCATTCCTATTTGACACCATTCTGATTTGGATTCGGAAGTCGTACGCTTCTTTCCACTATGTGCAATCCAGTCTCCTCCTTAGCTCCACCTGAGGGAGAAAGCTGTCGCCTTTTCTCACAGCGGAGTGTCAGCTGATGTCGGGACAGAGGAGGAACTTGGGCCGGTATCCGGTTTCAAGAAAAGCAACGCCAAACGAGAATCCGTTGTTCGAGCGCATCAAAGCGGTTATCGATTCTTTCCAATGCCAACAAAATAAGTGTCGATTCCACCTTGTCCGACTTTGCATTAACCCGCACGTCACCACCTTTCCGACTTCCAAAACCTGATGAGACTGGATTCTTACAATTTCCCAATAACGACACGGAATCGGCGTTATGACCTAGTTAAACCGGTGGTAGTGTCGAAGTGCCGCTGCAAAGCATCATGTAGACATAGCGTCACCGCAACAAGGCGCCCTATAGGCATTGCGTCATTCTGTCCACTTCATTTCATTGTGACGCTTTGTGTGTGTCTCAGTGTCACTAGCCAAGTGACTCGATGAGGAGTTTTCCTTGGTGAAGGCTCACACTCTTGGGTTGTGTGGTATCACAGTTTTACTTATCTTCATTCAGACTTGCCATCTTGTCTCCCTTCCCTTCATCTCATGTCGCCGATAGTGCGGTGAGACTAGGAGAGATGGGACGGCCTTGTTGCTCATTCAAACGTTTGGTGGTTGTGCGGCAAGGATTTTCAAGCACCTCTGTCGACCTGTGGTTCGTATTACACCCCTTCCTCGTCCATCGTGACCACCATATCCTAGAACTAGTGTTGGATAGGTTGACAGGGACCTACTCCTAATTCTTGCCTTGAACCTTTCACCTCTACCCATTGTTGGTTGTGGTGTCGTCTTTGTCTTTCCCTCTGGCGCCAACCCCGAGAGCTGACCTCCAAAAAGCTCTGTGGCCCAATGAATGGGCACGAGTCGGAGCTATCCCACCGCATCTGCCGGGATATTTACTGCAGATTCCAGGATCGCATCTCTTTTCCGGAAGAATGTTCAGCACCAGTCGAGAGGATCTATTTAGACCGTCCTTCTGAAACGACAAAGCTCGTTTCATGATGTGTAGACATTCACCGACTGTTTGATTCTCCCAAAGTTCCCGCATTTCTCTGCAAGCCGCTGTTGACGCCGAGAATGCAATTACACGTGCGAATTTGCACATATGCTGTAACGTAAATTTGCTTCATCTTAGTCGAGCTGGCACATTGGGGTTCTGATGAAAGTAGACGTCTGTCGAATTCAGGTCTGGGCCCATCCTTTCTGGGGAGTACTCGCCTCCGGGAAAGTTCGGTATCTTTACTTGGTTGGAGTCCCTTTTTTGGAATGCTCAAAGGGGCATCCCTCCTCACCAATTTCTGGCATCCCGCTTGAAAAGTGTGTGTGACACACACCAGAAAGTCAAGAGTTGCAGTTCCGTTTCTCGCGAAGGAACCAACCCTGAAACCGACTGCTTTAGCGACAACCCTCTAGAATGTCAGTCTAGTTGTTGTCTCCACCTGGTAGTAGATTCTAAAACGCTTTCTTCCATGTCTCACCTCCACTCGCCGCAATCAAACCACCCCGTACGATGCAAGGTTTCTCTAAAAGCTGCAATTGGCGATTTCAGTTAACTCTTACCCTGGTCTCACAGCAGAAAAGTTGTCGGATAGTCCTCTAGAAATCTTACCACAGCACCGCATCCGTTCGCCTAGTGAACATGGTCCCATCGATCTCCCTATTTGAGTGTCTCTTCGAAAGCCAGTCTCCGTTTTTGCAAGTAGGGCAATGTGCCAGGTCGCCAATTGATGATTTTAATAGATAAAAGCAAGCTACATGAATTGAACCCGGGACCTTTCGTTCACCAGACCTCGAAGATCCCTCTAAGCGCCGCTGACTGACTTGACTCGCGAAATGGAATGGAGAGGGTTGTTTAGCTACATGAACACACGACAGAACTAAGTTCCTTCTGTAAACCGTTCCTTGCACAAGCCACTAAATGCCGAACACACGCAGGACACTGGGCCCTAGTGTCAAGTGTTGCAAGGGCTTTTTTTTGGGGGGGGGGAGTGACAATTTGGGCATAGCAGCCCCGTGCGACCGCATATAGCGGCCAACTCCCCAAAGGGGCTTATTTTCACCCCCCACTCAGCATATGGACCCAAGGAAGTGAAGACAGTCGAAGAAAAAAGGGGGGGGGGGAGGGGGACCTTAACTACATCCCAACTTTACCAACCTCTTTACAGTGGCAGCTTGTCTGTACTGGGCATGAACTTGCCAACACTGAAATCTTGGCATATAGCGGCCTGGTTCTGTATATCGTGCGATGCCAACGCTGAAAAATTGGGCACAGTGGCCCCGTGCGACCGCATATAGCGGCCTGGTTCTCCTGTATTTCATGCGACGCCAACACTAAAAAAATTGGCCATAGTGGCCCCGCGCGACCGCATATTGCTCCTGTATTTCATGCGACGCCAACGCTAAAAAAATTGGGCATAGTGGCCCCGTGCGACCGCATATAGCACCCTGGTTCGCTTGCCCTTCATGCATTGCAATCTTAGTCTTGCCATTCTTATAGTTCGACTAGATTGGACGATCTCTGTCTTGGCCATCACCGTTTCTGGGTGACTCAAGGTTAGGACGAGATATTTTCGCATTAGGCTTATTTATAGCTTTACCGTAGTAAACGAAGCTAGCTATAACTCGAGTTAAGACCAAAACAATTTTATCACCTTCACCTGCCTTTCGTGCATTGCCATCTTAGTCTTGCCATTCTTATAGTTCGACTAGATTTGACAATCTCTGTCCCTGGCCATCACAGTTTCTGGGTGACTTAAGGTTAGGAAGAGATATTTTCGCATTAGGCTTATTTATATAGCACTACCAATAGTAAACGAAGCTAGCTATAAGACCAAAACAAAACAATTCGTCCACCTTTCGTGCATTGTCTTCTTAGTCTTGCCATTCTTGTAGTTCGACCAGATTTGACAATATGTCCTTGTCCATCACCGTTTCTGGGTGACTTAAAGTGGCACTATCACCGACTGAAATGCGAACGAAAATACCGTGGCGCCATCTAGCGACAATGATATTGTTAATCTTTATAGCTTGCTTCCAGGTGCACGAAGACGAACCAAATTTTCACTCAATAATTAAGGAAACCGTGGCTTGTTTGTTTCGTTAAAAGAAATGCCGTTATGCATTCCTTCGCTTGGTGCAAGCAAGTGCCAGCTAGTACCAGGTACTGCTAGATGTTGTCAGATTTCCTCTGCTCTCAATCGGTGATAGTGCCACTTTAAGGTTAGGAAGAGATATCATCGCACTAGGCTTATTTATATATAGTAAACGAAGCTAAGTATCATTCAAGTTAAGACCAGCACAAATGTAACTTTATCACCTTCACCTGCCTTCCGTGCATTTATAATTCGACTAGATTTAAATCTACATATACTTATTCGGCCCGAATCTGTTCCATTATGATCGACGCGATGCCTTTGTGGCTAATGCTTTTCACAAATTCAAAACAAAAATTGAAGCAAGCTCAATTCGCTACAGAAACGAAGTTAATTAACGAAGCCAAATCACCGTTGGGTGATTTAGGGTAAACTTTATCATTGAAAAACAAAAATAAAAGTTAACACACAACGTCGGCTAATTAACAATAGGCCCATTGCCCGGCCTGCCAAATACAACCATTGTCCAGTTCGCCACGTGCATTGTCCGGTTCGAGGTCCAGTTCGCCACGTGCATTGTCCGGTTCGCTGCCCAAACGACAACAAACGTCAACCTAGCGTCACTTGGCCAAAAAGATCGTTAATACGAGGTAAAGCAGTACTCACCGAATCCTCGAACGCAATCCCATTTCATTTGGTTGAAATAACTCCGAACTTCGCATGCAACTTCATGGAACTTACACTAAAAACAACTTCACTCACAACACCAAAACCGTACTACCGTTCATCCTGGCCGTAGCAGCCATTGTAGAGCAGGGAACACACACGTCTTTCCTCCACGTGTGATCAAAAGCGAATGGGGAATTCCCCAGGAGGCAGGCGGCTGCAGCGGTGTATACCCCTCAGCCGCCGCTGTTAGCCGCCGCGCCGCATTTTTCCGAGTCAGCCGAACAGCCGCGGAATATATTTCGGCGGCCGCCTGGCCTAGCCGCCGAAAAAAATATGGCTAGAGTCGCAAATTTTAACTGCATCAAAATGAAACGAAACAGTCATGAAGTTAGTTGTAACGTGTCTCAAATTGTAAGCTGCTCTCAAATGCCTTATTTTTCATGGTTTTTGAAAACTTATTCGTTTGCCAGCAAGTTATGCGTGCATGCATTTGTGTGGTAATTAGCGTGCATGGTCAGTATCGGTTTCGCTTTAGGGTTCGAGTAATAATAGTCAGGACACATTGCTGTGGAAGCATTACTTTAAAAAAATGAGTGGTGATGTGTCTCCGATTTTTAATTTGAGGGTTCTTTGCAAATTTTTCCGTTTTTTATCAATTGTGATACATTTAGAAATCCATTAGGCTTATGCCATGCCACCCTTTCCCCCCTTCCATTTCGTAATTTTCTTGTGCAGTGAGTTTCATCATTGACATCTTCGCTTCATTTCGATCGATTTAGCTGAAAATTAGCCGTCAGCCAGCCGAATTTATAGTTGGCCGGTGGCGGCCATAAAATTTGTGGCTAGCCGCAAATTAGCTGAAATTTTTGTTAAGCCGGGTAAAAATGACAAACTAATGTGGCTGAGGGGTATACAGCGGTAACGCTGGCAGCGCGCCTAGCGGGAAATGCGGGCAACTGGCGTTGAATTCAATAAATTTAAGAAATTTGATTGAGAATGGGAAAAGCCAAATTAAGCGAATTTAGCATGTATACTGGAGGTAAGTATTTTGCAGATAGTAAGAACTGCGTTGTATGTTGGAGTCGGGGAGATTTTCCCGTGTGTTCGTGCAAAGAGACCCCTCTGGGTATTCACCCTGCCTGTCGCAGGTGTAGGCTTTGTAATTTTTCTGAATCCAAGTGTAGTGATTTTATGGACATCAAACCTGGAAGAAATCTGACCAGCGTCGAGTGTATCTTGAAAAAAAAAAAAGCGCTGTTGGAGTCTGCTTCTGGATTTAAAACTCCTCGAGTGTCGTTTCGAATTTTTTAGCACTGAAATGTATGCCCCACTTGTGTTTTGTCGGCCGTAACTGTACGGCTCTTCTGGGCCATGATGCAACCGAGGTTGTTTCGTCATCGCCGGCTGTGTCTTTCCTGCTGGCCCGGTTTCCGATTGACCTTGGAAATTTGGAATTGATCGTGGGGACTGTGCGAGAAGCAGGTAAAATGGACTTTGGAATTAGAAAGGACTTGTTGCGTGAGGAATTAGCGGCCGAACAACGCAATGCGTATGCCGAAGGTTTCGTCTTGCTGCGGGGGAAGATGGCGGCGTTTTTCGTGCAGGCAACACTCTCCAATCGCCGATCGTGCCACCGTGTGCTGGACAGGTGCTGCCATCTACTGCTGTCGCGGAGGAGGAGCGTTGTAGTTTTGAAACTGAAACTGTTGTTGCAGGAAAGCTGCCTGTGGTGAGTAAATTGAATGAGGCTGTTGGCATAGGGTCTGTGGCTGCACAACGGCAGACGGTCGTGTCTGAACCGGAGCCGTTAGTGCTGGGCAATGTTGCAAAGGCGGATGTGCGATTGAAATGCAACAAAACTGTAAACGCCAGGAGAGAGTTAGCCCAAAAATGTGTCGTGGCGGAGAAAACGCCAAAAAACGAGTCTTAACCACTAAATCTAGTTCCCATAGTCGAGGAAAAGACCCACACTCGGAGCGTGGCGGCCACCACAAAGCTCCGAGTGATGCACCAAGTCTGATAGGCGCCGAAAAACGCCGTACTCAGACTTCAACAGATCCTCATCGGCGGCGTCACGGGGTGCGGAATGAGACGATCTCGCAGCGTTCGAAAATCGCCAAAGGCCATGATTCCCAATTGTCAATCGCCACTCGCCAATCGCATGAGGCTGTTGGCACAGGATCTGTGGCTGCACTACAGCAGACGGTCATGTCTGAATCAGAGCTATTAGTGCGGGGCAATGTTGCAAAGAGAGTTGAGTGAAGGAAATGCAACAAAAATGAAAACTCCAAGGAAGGAATTAGCCCCAAAAATGTCTCGTGGCAGAGAAAACGCCAAAAAAAACGAGTCTTAGCCACTAAATCTAGTTCCCATAGTCGGGGAAAAGACCCACACACAGGGCGTAGCAAATGTGCAAGTTGTCAGACCTACAAGGGTGCTAAATATCGTTGTAAACTACACAGTTCATCAGCGTTCCTTGTTAGGTGATTCTTCCAGTTGACCAAGCGGTCACTGCATTAACTCCTTCTAAATCTTGCATTTCTTTTTATTTTGTTAAGGATTTTTAATTTTTTAACTTTAAATTCCTTGCTGGTTGATTCATGGCTTGTTAATTTCTTGCCATTAGTTTTCATTAAGGAATTTTTAATTTTTTTATTTTAAATTCCTTGCTTGTTACTAACGCTGTATTTTGTTTGAGGGTCTGTGGCTTCATTAGAGCATTTTACCACGTTTTCTCTGCAGCTTTTGTTGTGCAGTGTGAGGCCTATTAGTAAGTCGTTTGGATTTTTGGAATGAAAATCAGGAATCTGCAGAACGAATCCTTTTGTTGCCTTTTGCTGGCTAAGTTTTCTGCAGTTTTGTTTCTCAACTCCAAAGATGCAAGACTCTGTAGGAGGTTGACCCGGACGCCCCTCCTCCCCCTCCCCCCACCTCACTCTTGGCATATGGCTGGGTTGGAACAATTTACTCATTGCGAATGGAAACTCGGTTCATCTCTTGAGTTATAATTAAATTCAGGTCTTGTATTATAAAGACGTCGAGTGTCGGCTAACTTGGAATACGGAGTTGTCCACTTTTGCACTGTCAGATCAACTTTTTTTGTCTACTTGCATGAGTTCCCCCCACCCCCGTACTTTGCTAGCCCCAGCGGCATTGCTCGGGTGGGGGCTTTTTCATTCTTGTCTGAGGCCCAGACGCCGTTCTGGGAGGTAATGGTGGGTTTTGTTTAACATCTAGGTTTGGAAACGTCAGAACGTCGATCCCCTTCCAAGGGACCGAAAATTTGTTAACACTGAACGGCATTTTGAGTTTGGGGTTGAACGTAGATTTGGATAATCTAGGTGACGCTAGTATTTTCTTCTCGGAACAAAGCAGTTTTCTCTATGCATTCCGTACTTCTATTTTTTGGGGCATTTTGCATTTGGCGACTTGAGCAGAGAGCACGTCCTCCCTCGTTCTCAGGTTCATGCCTGCAAGCGTTTTCCACAACGCACATTGCACGGACTTCTGCACGTCACAGCAGCACGTTGCACGTTCCAGGGGTCACCCCCTTTTCAAGGCAAGGGACGTTTCCGTGGATTCTCACAACGTGGAAGGGGTGCCTCTCGGGGTCGTCCCCCCAGGAACAGGTATGGATGGTTTCCCCCCTCACCTTCCTCCGCTTCTCTAGCCATGTGGACAACTGGGAGCTCATCACCGATGGCGTGTTCACTCTCTCCGCTGTAGGCAGAGGCCATTCGTCGCTATTTGTGTGTGAACCAGCGCTGAGTTCAGCCTCAGTAAGCTGAACCAACATCTAGAGAAGTAGCGTTTCAAGATGGAGACGTGCATGTATGTTCCGTTGCACAAGGGGATTCGGTATCTGTTTTGCCTTTTTGTAGGAGGTCCATCGTTCCAGTTTCGTGGCCTACCCTTTGGGATAGCAACCGGATCTCATGTCTTCACAGCAGTGCTTTGCCTGGGTTGGGAGGTTTCTACATCGTCTGGACATTGACGCCCATGCCTACATCGGCGATTGGTTGATCCGCCATCAGCCGGAGGAAGTACTCATGCAGCCGTTGGACAGGTGTCTTCAAGGCTCTGGGTCAAGGTGTCCAATTGGAAAAGTCCAGTTGTGGGTCAAAGTGGCCGAGTTCACATATATCCCGTAAGCACCAGCAGTAAAGACAAAGTAATGAATGCACCGAACCCTGGGCTCGTGCTTTGCTTGGGGAAGGTCGAAGGGAAGCGAACACCCGACCCTTGCAACCACATGCCGATTTACTATTTGTTTAAATGGTTTGTTAATGGTGCCTGATGAAGATAGACGAAAAACTGTCTGTCGAATTTGTAAGAATATTTGGTAGAGTATTCTTTAATCTGAACTTGTGCAAGTTTTCTTGAACAATTTAAAGTAATGGAAATGAACTTCCAGAGTAAAAACATTATCAAATTTTCAACAAGTTTTCATGCCGTTCTGCGTTAAATTTATCGCTTTTAAGGCACTCGTACCAGGTCGGTTCTCCATTTCTTTGGGAGAAACCACAATTGATGGCGCAGTTACGGCAGTATTCCTTAAAAATCTTTCATAGAGGGAAGGTCCCCCCCCCCTTGGCCTTTTTCCGTTTTCGGAGTTCCTGCTGGTCTGACTTCTTCCAAAAATTTCCAACAAAGTGTGAGGAAGACACCGTGTATGGAAAATCTTCCATAACCTGGTAACGTGGTTACCGGGACGGTTGAGAGACCAGAGGGATGGTCAAGGGAGAAAATTACATATTAAAATGGGTAACTACTGTATGAAGCTGCAGGGCTCGAAATGAGCGGTATCGCATCGCAATTTGCACCACAAATTTAAACCTTAGCGATGCAAAATTAAATAATGTAGCACAGTTTAGCGATGCAACTTTATTAAACGAGACAACATAACAGCGTAGTCATGATCGTGTTGGCTGACACGGAGATGCTAATCCCTCCTACTTTACAGGCAGGCCAAGCGTCGCACATGTATTCTGGGAAATCATTGGTCCTACTATCACCTTCGGTATTTTGTTGGTGACGCTTTTTTTTCAGACACTGGACAGAATAGTGTTAACGTGCATCGGGTGCCCTAGGTCTTGACCAAGCATCCGTGCGTGTAGCAAAGTAAAAGTGTAACAAAAATGGCTATTGTTTCAAACAAAGTAAACTTTTTGTATTGTTTTTTACTAAATAAATTATTCTTTAAAAGTTGCTAATCATTTTTTCGTGACTGCTACGCAAATTTGTATTTTGTATCGCATTTCTGCTATGCAATTTTCTAAGACAATTCGAGCCCTGAGCTGGGACACATTGGGCAGGTTACCGGGATGCTTCAGGTTGGTTACCAGGACGCCATGGAACATTTTCCATATACGGAAGACACACAGCACACGTGTTGCTCTTTCAACATTTACGGCATTCTTTTCCCATAGTCACGAGGTCACGGAGCACACACAGGAAATAATGTAATAAAACTTGAACAGCACAGGCACTTCTAGCACGGTGCCTGTCGAACGAAAAGGTGATAAAACGGTTGCAAAGCGCTGCATTCGCCCATGTGAAAGCACCCGAAGGCTGAGCTTAGTGGTAGAAAGAAACCTAAAGTAAATTGGACAAATCGAGCATATTTTAACGAAATTGCTAAAATAAAGGGAAGCATTATTGGATTCAGGTGTCTGTCCGAGTCTCCGAGTCTGTTCGGGAGCTACTGTGCATGTGCAACCGGTCATATGAAGAAGCAACATGCACGTGTATTTAAAACAGCATGAAATGTACCTTAATACGTCGTCTGAAAACGAAGATAACTGCAGTTTCAGTCCAGATTTGTAATTTGCTGATAATGATTAATTATTATGAGGCGGAGGAGTATGTCAATTAGTTATGTTTCCATAATATATTTTATAACCTAAATTCTTTATGCTATATTTAATACACAGAACTAAACTGCAATACAGTAAAAACTGATTTTGGCTAGGTAACTTTGGTTAGAAGTAGTCATACTCACTGAAAAAGCGTACAACAACAAGGACAAAGTTTCAAACTACAGTAAAACTTGCAAATTTTTGGTGAACACTGGCAGCCACCTTCATCACGCTGAAGACACCGAGTCCTACTTCACCACATATCTACAAATCTACAAACGATTACTTTTTGAATTTTTCGTTGACTCACAGCTCTGAATTTGCTCTGAATTTTGGGTTGCAGAACACTTGTTGTTGTTGGTTCTGCTCTTCCTGTTGGTTACACGAGAATGGAGAAAAGGTGCTCATTGATAATGAAGTTGGTCAGGAAGTTCTGGCGTAATAAGTTGGACGATTTGGCGGTATGAGGGAGCTTATTAACAGAGGGATGTTATTAACACGTTATTATGTTTGGATTTTAACACATAATATTGGTGCCTTCTAAGGGCATTATTCCCTAAGGATCTAAATATAATGACGAGTTAACTCGTCATTCAGACTGTAGCTTATTAGTACTACTAAAATCGCTGGAGCTTCTGAATGGAGATTAGCTGTACCACACAATGAGTACTCATTACATTTACTTGACATTTTATGTAGGAACTTTCTAAGTATTATTTATTGCTGCCTTATACATTGTTTAGAAGACCATCGTTATGAAACTGTTATAAAACAATTAAAACACCATTGTACCTGCTTACATTGTTTACAAGACTAAGGTGTGCACGTCGTCATCTAGTGAGCAAGCGCATCTGCCACGAAAATCTCTCACATCATTATGTTACACATGCTCGCATCTTGTGATAGTATTCAGCACTGGAAAAATTCACACCCTAAACCAAATCAAAGAAAAACGACAGTGATGTCAATCTACAAGACAACAAATACGTTTTCCACTTTCGAATATAAAGCTTTCTGAATGGCCGAACACCTTTAGATTAGTTGTAGCTATGTCCCACTATCAGAAATAAAGCATTGGCTAGCCAGTGCATATGACGAGTTAACATGTCATGGACACTCAACGTGATAAGTTCGCAATGTTGTATTGCAAGGGACTCTAGCGCAGCATTACTTTGGCTTTCGTCCAATTGATTTTACGTTTCGTTTTTGAGTGGTGTTCAGAAATGGCACTCTTTTTCTTGTCATTTGTCTCGGTGGCTTGTAGGCGTTCAGTGACTAGAACGATAACATTTTGCTTCGTTTCACCAATATATCCGCAGGGAACCCAGTACACAGCTCCAACAGTAGTTGGAAGTTTCACATTGGCGGTGGAAGGATATTTTTTCTTGTGGGTTCTCTGCTCTGTAAAGAAGTTTGCCTTCAAACCCGATTGGAGAGGCAGCCCAACTCCAAACCTGGGGACTTAAAACCAAAATTTGTGTCATCGGACATTATTATTTTCCAGGCCGCTTTGGCCTATTCGCCACTAAAATCAAGTTTTCTCCACCAATAATGGACCAAATCATCTTCAACTTTGACTAAATTCAAGATTGAACTTTTCCCCAATGATACCCCGGAACAGAACATTATTATTCATAGCCAATGATTTTTAAGTACAATAAACCATCACGTGAAAACGCCGTTTTACCGAAGCCGTGCTACGAAGACTATTTATATTCAGTACAAGTGTTCAGGTGAGCTATGGATAAATATATCACACGGTAAATATATCTATGGATATGTAGATATTATTTGAGTTAAAGTCAGTCGAGTTGTTAGGCCCAGTGTTTAACTCCGACGTTGCTGAATTTAAGTGACACATGAGGACACACTAGTTTAGGGTTCAACGGGTCCCTTAAAACCCAGCTAATAGCTTCGGCTAACTTTATTTCCCGACCCAAACCGTAAAGGGAAAATATACTTTTTTTTAAATTAACTTTTATTCTAAACTACTGACTTTACTATCAGTTAAAACTAAGGCTGTACAGATGCAGATACCGTATCGGTAAAGCTGCAGATATTCAATGTATCGGAATAGGATCGGAATCGGTATTTCTTAGAGATTCCTTTGCAGATACCACACTTCACCCTTGATGGAGTTTCATGTTTCCTGCCTGCTGTCTGCCACAGTTCTGGAAATTGAAGTGAAACACAAAGTTTCATCCTGAATAAAATCATTATCTGCATTGAGAACTTTGTGTTCCCTGCTTTCAGACTGTCACGATTTCAAAAATAACAGTGCAACACGAAGTCTCGTCTTGAATTAAATCAGTATCGGCATCGGTATCGGTTTAACAGATATTATGCGGTATCGGATCGGTATCTGCATCGGATCAGTAGAAGTGGTATCGGTACAGCCTTAGTTAAAACTCAAGCATACGGTTCCAGCTATAATATGCACGAGTAGTCTCTACTAAAGACCTAACAATTCGGAGTTAACTTCCTAGAATTGTAAATAGTAAATGTGCCTAGGGCGCTCCGTAACACCATGGAGGATCGTTATTCTTGTTGTTATTTAAGAAGGATTTCTTTACTTAACGGCTGATAATTAAATATTCTTCTACCTGCAGCTTTGATGATATTTCTTGCAAGCCGTAATTCAACAAAAAAATAATTTTGTATTTAATAAGGCTGTACCGATACACGTTTCGTCCTCACCGATTCAGTACTGATACCAATACCTGTGGTACCGGCAGGATCGATACCGATACTCCCCCCCCCCCTCCCCCCAAAAAATTGTGCAAAACGAAACAATTCAAAAATATAAAAATCGTTATAAACATAGCTAGCCTATTATTAAGGTTTAGGCATATCTTCACGATTTACATTTTAACACACTTTTAATATTAGTAAAAAAAAGACAACTTGCAAATTTTAAAAAATGTAGAGCACTTAATCATCACTTCTGAATACGGCAAAAATATTGTGCACATATTTCCATGGGTGTGTTCAAGTAAAATGTTAGCGGTATTGAACTCAGGGGCTTGGTACAAAATACGCCCCGGCCCAAAAAAAAACGCACCCCCACGAGTGCCACAACAACAACAAGAGTAATACTATTGTTGTTGGTGTGGCGCTTGGGTTTTTTATTTTTTTTGGCCAGCGTATTTTGTGCCAAGCCCGTGGTATCGGAGGGAAGTATCGGGCATATTTGTCGCCACCAAATCAGTACCGATACCGAACTAGTCATTTGAGATTTGCTGTTTTCTAATAAAATAAAGACCCCAATTATTTCTTAGCGTTAAGTTAATAATAATTTCTTTTATTATATTACTCGAAAATAAAGCATGGATCCCAAACGACTTGTTGGTAGAATCCGGCCGTATAGGCCTACACTAACGTTTTATTTTGTTGATTAAATGTGTAGCCTACAAACCAGATAACTTAGAATGAATGCAGTTAACTACAACTTAAAAGTCTATAGTTCCATCGCTTAGTTCTAGTGCTGAATTCCAACATTGCCTAGCACGCTGCAAAGCATAAGGAAACACTAGTGTGAGGTTCCATGGGTCCTTTAAAATCCAACTAATAAACTATCTTTTAGTTTTCGCCAGCTACAAGAATGAAAACTAGTGCATCTAGAACAAACCAGTTATTCTAAAAACAAGATGCCTGTAGTTACTGACGGTTCTGACTTTTAGAAAAGGGCTCATTCCTTCTACTTGTACTTAACCTTACCATGTGGAAAAGTTTAGATTGAGATTTTTGTTTACCATGAGCACAAAATTTGGTAAAACAAAACCACAGTAACACAAGCAGCATGTTTGTCCCCTGGGGTTTTGACCCTTTAAGGGCGGGTGCGGCCGAATGCGCCCGAGCTTTCCAGGGCGGATGCGGCCGCAAGCGCCCGCTATGACATCATCTCGTTTGTTGTAAATAAACAGCTCTCCTATTGGTCGAATTGAAAAAACTTTCAGCCAATCAGAGAGCATAAAACTGAGCAAGGCGGGTAGATTTTTTTCTGAAACATGGCGGCTGTCTAAATAGTTTTCCCGAATTTTTCAAATTCATATTTTCAAAACATCAACATTGCGTCCGTTTTCCATACGCTGCTTGCAGGAAAGCCTACTGCGTGCTGTAGCGATCTAGTGCCTAAATGTCGTCCGATGACTCGGAATTTGAAGGATTTGACGACGATGAAATTGAACTGTCAAAACAACGTGCTCGAGAAGTAACTGTGAGTGACATTGACGTAAGTAGTGTTAGTGATAGCAGCGAAAGTGAGGCTAGTGATGTTGACGATAGCGATTTGAATGCCCCGGCCGCGCTACAGTGGACAAAGCACGTAAAAAACATAGTTAGGGATAAATTTAGTAAGGACAACTGTGGCCCAAAACATAGTTTGAATCGAGAAAATGCATCGATTTTAGATTACTTTTTACTCATGTGTAGTAGCGATATTTTACAATCGTGGCTTGAACAACCTAATCTGTATTACGATCAGAACAAGCCAGCGACAGCCACCGTAGACGAAGCGGCGCCAGGACCAAGCCGCGGCGGGGGCAGCAATACAAGCAGGCCAACCACGCCAGCTATCAAAACAGCAGCATGGAAAAACGTCACTTTACAAGAAATGAACTGTTTTGTTGGAATTCTCATCCTTATGGGAATCCACAAACTGCCATCAATAAAACTTTATTGGTCCGAAAATGATGCGTTAGGTGTGCCTAAAATTAGGAAGGCAATGACGCGCGATAGGTTTATCGCAATTTTGAGATACTTTCACTGCAACGATTCATCGAAAGAACCCAATAGAAATTCTCCAATTTTTGATAAATTGTACAAAATTAGACCGTTGATTAATATGGCAAGTAAAAACTTTCTGGAGTGCTACGAACCCCACGCAAATTTTAGTGTTGACGAAGCTATGAAAAAAACCAAAGTAAGAGTGGGGTTCGTGCAATATATGCCTATGAAACCAACAAAACGTGGCATAAAAATTTGGGTTTGTGCATCGTCGGGTTCTGGTTATGTCCACACATTTGACGTTTATGTTGGAAAATCAACAGGGATCGAATCTGAACACGGACTAGGACATTCGGTAGTTATGAAGGTTTCTTCACCATTTCATGGTTGTTGGAGATCGATTTATTGCGATAATTTTTTCGGATCTGTGCAACTTAGCCTTGACCTGCTGGAAAAAAAACCGTACGTATGTGGCACCGTTCGGTCGAATCGTAAAAATTATCCACTAAAAAACGTCAAATTACGAAAGGGAGAATCAACTACTGTGCAATCTGATAAGTGTGTGGCCACAGCCTGGCATGATAAAAAGGTAGTGCACGTTTTGTGCACAAACACCGACCCCGGCATGCAAAACGTGAGCCGCAAAAAAAAAATCTGGTGAAACCGAAACTGTCGAAAAACCAAAACCCATCGTTGCCTACAACAAAAACATGGGCGGTGTTGATCTTGCAGATCAACATCGTAAATATTACCAGATAGAATTGAAAAGCGTCAAATGGTGGCGGTATATAGTGTGGTATTTGTTAGATACCATGATTGTAAATGCTTTTTTGATTTACAAGGAAGATTGCAAAGCTATCAATGTAAAACCAAAAGAGCACTTGGATTTTTGTCTAACCCCTAGCGATCAACTAATCGGTGAAAGATGTCGAACCACTTCAACACGCAAACAGCATCAAAAATCTGCAGAAGTGAACGTGCTGCTTTCACCTAGCCATAAATTAGCTTGATTAGAAGGAAGAAAACGCACTTGCGTAATGTGTAGCAAAGCTAAACGGATGCGGCCTGATGGCAAAAGGCCGCCCGAATCCCAATTTGGATGCGAAACGTGCGGGGTTTCGTTGTGCAAAACAAGTGGCCGTTTTGACGAATTCCATGTTCAAGCAAGCAAGTAAAGGTAAGAAAACTATTTATTGCTTATTTTAGTAAACTATTTTTGACCTTGTATCAGTTTAGCGGGGTTCGAAAAGTGACGAGTTCAGCCGTTGACGTATACGCCTATTTAGTTTGGCCGTAATGCAAGCGAGTCGGGCCGTGAAGCCTACCGATGCTTCGGCTCATGCGTGTGGTAAAATACATGTTTACATTTTTTTTACAGCTTCTACATTTTGTTTACACCGTAAACATGTGTAGTATTATTTACGAAGGGAATTTGCATTACACATTATCTGAGGGTCTTCAGAAATAGTGTTGTGGGTGTAAAAAAAAACGCAAACGACATGTTTGCCTTTTCATTTTTATTACACTTTACTACTGTCTGATTTTTTTTACGTTTTTATTTTACAACCTGTAGTAAAACTAAAAACGAGGTTCGAAAGGCAATTCATTTTGGAAAAAATTCTGCTGGTTTTATTTCCATATGTCCAATGTGTGAGAAGTTATGATTTTTTCCTTCAAGTCACTCACAAGCCATATTTTTACTGTACATGTTTACATTTTTTTACAGCTATTACGCTTCGTTTACCACTGTAAAAAAATATGTAGGTATTATTTAACGACGGGAATTTAGATTACATGTAATTTGAAGGTCGTCAGGAACAGTTTTGTAGGTGTAAAAAAAATTCAAATAAAATATTTACTATTTTATTTTTACATTTTACAACTTTACGAATTTTTTCTTTTTTTTTTTACAACCATTAGTAAAACTAAAAATGAGGTTTGAAAGGCGGTTCATTTTCGAAAAAAATGATGCTGGTTTTATTTTCCTATGTCCAATGTGTGAAAAAGTTATGATTTTTTCCCTACTCATCAGTCATATTTTTCCTTGGTTTTGCCCGTCCTGGGCTAAAAGAAATGTGGCCAGCATGCAGTCCTTAAAGGGTTAAGTACAAGCACTCCATTTTAATAATGTGGGCTCAAATTAGAGTTGGGTATTTTATTTAAGCGAGAGAGACGACATAACCGACTAGGTCAGTGCCCAAACGATTAGCGAGTGACAGTGGCAGTGCCTACTGGGAGATGAGCAGGACTCATTGGCATGCTATGGAGGCGCCTTTAATTATTTTTTGGGCAGAAATAAACGATATTTAGCAATAACTAAAGAGAAGCATTTTCGGATGGAAGTGAAAACAACAGTCTTTTAAGTCACATATCCCAATGAGAAACAGTGACAGCTCGGGGCATTGAGGGTGGTTTCTTAAAGCCAGTTGGGGTACGTCATTACCCTCCCGTTGTGCTGCGACTCCCTGGTGACATTGTTCTGTTTTTGGCGCTTGCGCATTTCATGCAGAAAGCTGAGGATAGATGACATGCCACATGATTCAGAGCAGGATTTTCTCCAGTGATTACGAGTTAAGCACGCATATTCTGCTTTAAAGCAAGCGTTTTAAAAATTCGTACAGTTTAAACCACTAACACGTATTAACGTTGGATGTGTCTTAACATTAATTGCCGCATCTAAACTACAATGAAAAAATCAGTCGGAGGGTTTAGTATTCCTTTAAGTGGGAAAAATTGGTACCAAATAAAAAAAAAAAAAAAAATACCAAACCATTTCGTAATTTTGTACAAAAAGATGCACACAGGGGTCAATTGTCTTATTCATCGTATAAAATGTAATAACTTAGTTACCATACATACTCAGTGATTAGCTATTGATGTAGCGTAATGTGTGTCAACATATTGAGCAAATGCGTTCTGTGACTTTTTTTTATTTTAGCTAAAATTTAGCCACGCATATAAAACTTACTGGGTCACAAGCAGGGTTGAAAATCCAGACAAACAGGCATTTTACACCATTTTAACAGACAAAATTACCTAATAAAATTTCCACACACTTTCACAACATAGACAAACACTTTGTTTTGCAAATTTTCGACACAATAATGGTGGCTTTATCAGGCTCAAGGATTATTAGGACATCTTCCTCCGTTTTTGTCACCAGCGATTTCGAATTTGGCCACTCACGTAGCCTCCAGTACTAATGGGCTTTACAACCTACCTTAAAACACGGATAACGTCAAAAAACTGACGAAAACAGGGATGAGGAAGAAGAGGGAAAATGAAGGAAGAATGCTGAAGAAGACACAAAAACTGAAGGATGAAGTAATGATGAGAGGAGTGAAGAATGTTCGTGAAGGCGTCTACAAGATACCATGCGGAGACTGCGATGCCGTATATATAGGAGAGACAAGGAAAGGAGTCAGGACGAGAATGGGGCAACACATGGCTAATGTAAGAAATGGGAAGAAAGACAACGCCATCGCAGCTCACTGCATGGAGTCTAAGCATAGTATTGAATGGGAGAAAGCTGAGACGCTAGTGACTTCAAATTCTAAGAATGACGGGCATCTGAGATGCTTAGAATCAATAGCCATACGATTGCATGAAATTGGAGGAGCATCATTGATGAACATTCAAGGGCCTGCATTTTCCCGGGTTGAAAACATCATTGGAAGGGACCTAAACAACAGCTTGGCCGACAGTGGAAGCTTGACGAGTTAGTGAGCGCGGTGCCCACGAAATATGGGAGCATGCGAGGAGCGGAAGTTACGAATTCGTAGCAGACGATGTTCGCGGTTAGAAATTCGTAGCAGACGATGTAGGTGTAAAGAGGCTGATACTTTGTCAAAAGTGCCTGAGGAGGATGGCAGTTTGCCATTGAAAATTCGCAAGACATTGAAAGTGGCTTCCTTGTGAAGTTTAGCGGTAATATTCTCCATAATTCTTGTAATTGTGACTAAGTTGACGAACTTTCACAGTAATATGACGAGCGTTGTTTTCACTTCGATCGCTAATAAATAGCCCCGTTTTTGAGGTTCCAAGCAGATTCATTCAGTTTGCATACTTAAGTTATGCCTCGCAATCAATTTTTATTTAACACTCTACTAAACTTTAAGCTTATTCTGTTTAAATAAAATCATGATAGTACTGAGAAGTACTCAATTTGTTTCCGACTTGCGTTAAGTTAATGACTGCAATGAACCTAACTAGTGCTAACGGTTAATTAGGCCTACTACTTTTAATTAGTCTAATATAGCATTATCTACTTAGTAACATGAACTTCAAATAATTCAACCACCGAACTGCTTGACTAACGAAATAATGGCTGTAATAAATCGACAAGCTAAAAATTTGACGGGCTTCAGCAAGCTAAAAAGCAGAAACTACTGATTGTATGGGGCTCCATTCTACTGACGAGCCCAACAAGGGTGAAAGGTCTGTCTAGTCTGTGAGTGAGAGCAGATTAATTTTAATAAATCAACGAAAGTGAAAAATTTGTGAAAGTTACCGTAAAAATTACAACAGCCGAGCACAAGGACGAGTTGTTTTTCTGTCAAGCGAGTGGGCGGTGATGAGAAAACCAGACACTGGCGCAACCATGCAACAGAAGCTCTCAAGAAAACAAAGAGCGCAAAGGGACCAAACGCATACTGAAAACTACTAAGTTGTGAAAAAAATATGTAACGTAACCCATTCTTTACAAATAAATTATTTATTATTATTATTATTTATTATAAATTATTTAAGGTGTTTTACAACGGTTTTCACTTATGTTTTCATTAAAGACTATTCAAAACCGTCAAGATGCATACTCTGGAACGCAGCAGACGTCATTTCCTTACGGAGGAAAAATACTCAAGATTCCAGAAAGGCAAGAATGTTGACAACTCTTGGCGAATTTTGATAGTCAATTCTGCTGTGGATGGAAAAACCTAACCTACTATCTTCTTCAGGCTCGCAATAAAAACTCCAAACACTACCACTTATTTACAGTCCACTCGCTTCGAAATTGGCGTTACCTTGGCCTCCGATGTTTACAAGGTAGGTGTGCATCAAAACGGTGGTCGCGACGCTCGTGCACTGCCTCATTTATTTTGAAGGCCTTTATTCCACTTTTTTTCTTAGACGCTCTCTGAAACCAGCATCCAAAAGGAAATGGATTGAAGGGTTAGACGGTCCCTGGATATTATTCATCAGCACAGCCTTCTCTCGGACGTGGTGTTGAATAGCCAGGAATTAAAGGCCTCTTCGAGTTGTAAACATTCTTGCCATTCTGGAATCTTGCGTATTTTTAAGTAAAAGACTATTCAATTAAACAATACCCTAAAACAAGTGGGAAAACTTATAAATGAAAAAAGTAGGAAAAATAGGAATGAAATAAACGTAGGAAAAAGTAGGAAGGCTGCAACCCCTGCACATATGCCTGGAAACCAAATGTCCCCAGAATTGTCACATGTTCTATGTTTTTTCTTGAATCTTATTTAGCCTATCTAATCTTCAAAAATTAAAAGGTAACCATAAAAAATATTTCACCGCCAGACTAATGCATTTTTTTTTTTTACTGGTCTAACTAGCACATACACATTTCTCTCAACACAAGTGAATGAGTGAGGAACTCACCTGAGCAGATGATGGCTTCGGCAAACTTCTACGCTCTTGCAAAGGGAACCTTACAGATGGGTTTTGCGTGGTGGTGCTGGAAACCTGGTTTTCAGGAGGCCCAATGTAGCCCGATGTCCGAGAATCATTCAAACTGCAAGTTTCGGGTGTGGTTCCATCCACGGTTTCGGCCACTGGTAAAATGACTGGCTTTACTTTCGTGCTGTGGTGCACGATATTTGTGGTGGACATGACTGTGTGTGTCTTTTCGTCAACAGTGCGAATTGTGGTGGAAGCTGGTGCGGATTCTTCAAACTCTGTTTCGGACATAGTCGAGCAGACAGGTGCCCTGATTGCTGGAGTCACTGTCACTACGCTACGTGGAGACTCGGCTCGATTTTGAGAAGTTATGAAGGACGAGGTTACTGTTGGTGGGCTGACTGATGACTGCAGACAAGTTAAAGCAAAGTTACTAAAGGGTGGCAGTACAACACTCTTGTTATGGCTAACGTAAGGCGGACACCCCCCGCTTCTCTGCTTCAGAGCCCTTGGAGATGGAGGCAGTGGGTCACAGCTCAAATTACAATCAGTAGATGAAACGACTTTTCTACACTCTGTCCCACCATGCTGATTACGTACTATAATCCATTTGCGACGCTCAGCTTTTGACGATAAAAGCAAGGATTTACCTTTCTTGTCAGTAGCTTCACTTCCCTCCCACGCCTGAGTGGCAGCCGTTACTAGACCATGAAGGAGAGGCGACGTAGCACGAGGTGGGGCTGATGAAACGCGAGGGGGTATCGTCACATTTCTGACTGTTGGGTTATAACCCTGCTTAGGCTTGCATACCGGCAAAGGAACATGTGAAGCTGATGGACTCACCGAAGGAAAGGTTCCTTGGCTTATGAAAGAGTTCCAATCAGAACTTGACGTGACAGATGATTCGGCAAACGTACTTGCCAATGAAGAAGCTAATGGCGCTGATGTTACAGGTGAAGCAGGAAGTGATGTTGATGAGTCTTTGAGTGGCTTCCCACCCATTAAAAAGCGTTTGTATGTAGTGGCAAAGTCACTAGCGGGAGTAACCAACAAGTTTTGAGTTGAAATGGCACATTTTCCACTTGCTTTAGGAATTTCAGAATGGCTCGAGCAAGTAGGTACTAATGTTCCATTTGGCAATCCTGACACTGGACTAGCAAGTATAGAAGGACTAGAACTAACAATAACAGAATTACTTACTGGTTGACCCGAAGCCAGACTAAATTCATTCATAACCGCCTGAGAAATGATGTCGCTGGCAGACATAGTGGTTACATTTAATATCTCTGGAGATGACGATGTGGTGTAGGATGCCGTATGTTGACTAGTCGATTGCATCTTAGGAGCTACCAATACAGATGCTTCTCGTTGCACAGAATTTGGTAATGTGTTTGAAGTGGGCATCAAAACGTAACTACTTCCATCAGGAGCTTTAACTTCTGTTACGAGAGGCAGCCCAACTCCTGTTGTCGCACACAGCAACTGGCTTTCGGCGCAACTGACAGTACTCCTAATGACGCTAGTTGCCTGTTGTGTATTTAACGCTATCCTTGGTTGCACTGCTGTCGTCATGCGAACGTGGGGCAAGATGTTTACTTTTGTAATCACAGGCAATGACTGTACAGCTCGTGGCAGCTGTCCTGTTGACACAACTCTGTTACATTTCATAGTTGTCAATGCAACATTATTATGGATAACAGATTTGCTTGATTTGGCATCGGCTTCAGCTACAGTTTGGTTTGCGACTGTCTCTAATGACGTGTTTGCTGAACAAAAAGGAGGCTGTTTCGTCACTACATCAGCATGAGGCATTCCAATACATGAAGATAAATCAGTTTCCTGGTAAGCATTCAACTTGACCAATGTGTCACTCACACTACTTTCTGCAGATGGAGTATCGCCTATTTGTTCTAAGAGCGACATGTGGCAGGCATCAAGATTCGGCAAAGAAACTACTTCATGCAAAGGGATGTTTTCTATCTTAGAAACACCATGACTTGTTGAACTGATGGCACTAGGTTCAGCAGATAATCCTCCTATTGGTAAGTGAGTAGATGATTCCAAAAATGTAGCATTACTTTGGGTTGATGTAGACTTGTAAAGATTGCCACTACTTTGCAGAGAAATTGGAACAGCGGAGTGACTCAGTTGCAGTTCAGCTGACATTTCAATACTGTCTTTTGAATTCGGAGTTTCCGTAAATGTTGTTGATGTGGTGACACTCGTTGGAACACGATCCGTCAAGGAGCTTAAACACGAACTAGGCTGATAGGTACTTGTCTGCTCTTCAAACCAGAACATATCAGGAGGATTTTCAGCTGGTGATGAAGTCGGTTCCTGGGACAATGCACTGCCTATACCGCAACCTGCTAAAACTGTGATTGCATCGCTCATATTCGACTGAACCAACATATTAACGACTTCACCAATTGAAACGATGTGCTTTGGAACAGCAGTTTCAGGGTGGTGTAAATCCAGTCCTTGCGAAGTGAAATTTGACGAACATAAACTAGAGTCAGGTATGTTACCAGTTTCTTCGACAAAGTTGGATTCGCACAATACGCCAACAGCTTCCCTGGATGTAACAGTACTAGTAGAAACTTTAACATCGCATACGGATACACAAGAATTATGAGTTACATTTAAAGTTGGAAAAACACCGAGATCGGCCGAAGCCGTAATTGAAGTACTAGTGGTTGGCGGTAATGTTGTAGCAATTTCGCACACAGCAACAACGTTGTTGGGCACATTACCATGTGGGACGTACGAACTGGTATTCTGAGATTGGGTGACTTTATTGATGTAGTCCGATACAATTACAGTTTTAAACGACGGCCCAGTAAATGAGTGGGAAGCGAGTACTGCACTTCTTTTTGGAGAAAGAGAAGATCTTGACCCATTAACGTTTTTAATATCATTACAACTCATACCGGACATGTTACCTGTAAGTTTGACAAGAGGTACAGTAGCAACACTGACTGGCAAAGCAGATGGACTTCTGCCCGAAATGAGTTCTTCTTTGTGAGACCTTTTCTTTCCACTTGGCAAAGCTGGTGCAGCCAACTCGTAGTTCTTTCGCCCCGCAATGCGTAGAAGTGGGTTGTTTGGTTTAGGAGCCGGACGTACACTAACAAAATCATTCTGTAGATCACTTTGCATTGTGGTTATGGCTTGGTCGTTTTGTGGGGTAACTTCCACAACTGGAAGATCACTTGGTTTTAAACTTACGGCTTTAGGAGTAGCCTCAGTAAACTGGTGTTTCTCCAACTGTATTCCAAGCTTATTGTTCAACAAAGCTGGACTCGTAGCACCCGACAGTTTGTCAGCTAGAGCAGCCACCATTGGATGACGAACTGTCACCTTTTGAACAGAGGGTGGCATTGTTGCAGACGTCAAGAAAAAGCAGCTTTTGTCAGGGGTATTATTTTCCACTTGCTTCTTGGAATGAGGTGTCAGTGGCGAATGAATTGGTTTTAACAAACCCGATTTGTCCTTTGCAGCATCTGAATTTTCACACACAACTGGATCACACTTTTTAGGAAGAAATAGTTGTCGGTTTCCAATTAAATTATTATTAGTTTGAGAATTTTTTGTAGGGGAACTTATTGAAGTTGCATCTAACTTCCGAACGGATACAATAGGAATACGAAGCAACGGGTGTCCTGTGTGACAGAGGCTGGATGAAGATACACTGGAATTCACTTTTGTTGAAGTGCTTCCATTGCTCGAACTTTTCTTCTGAGTCACTATACCATTGGAATTTGAGATAGATGTTAGTGGGTTAGCACTAATATTACTTTGTGTCCAATTTGTAATTTGTTCAGGTGGAGGATTTAAAATCGCAGGTTTATTGTTGCGATTTGACATGTCTAATGCAGTTAAACCACTAACATCAACTTTCTGAACCGGTATCACTGGTATTGCCATTTGGGGGAGACAGCTGTGCTCGAAAGGCCTGGATGCACGTAACAATGAAAGAGATGAAGAACGTGGGGGGTTTATTACATTCGTCATTTTGTGTTCTTGCTGTGTAACATTTAAATAAATCTTTGAGTCAGAAGCATTCAGTTTGTTAGCACTGCTAGAACCATGAGGGGGGCCTTTACTGCTTAAAAGCAACTCTTTTAGAAAACTCGAGCGCTCTGTGAGTACCTTTCTGGCTGTTGAAATGTCAGCGTGAGATATAACAACAGTCGGATTCATGTTTGAGGCACAGAGTTTTACATTGTTGTTCATGATTACAGGCGCCGTAACACTTGCGGCAAAGCTACTACTCGAGCATTCGGCTGCCTCCACCCCATTTTGTTTAACATTCCAAACTGATTCAGCTTCAGAAAATTGTAGTTCTTCAATAGCACTGTCGACCGATTCAATCTGCGAAGCCTCTGCAGTTGGAGTTGGATTTTCACGCATTTCAACCTGTGGGGCTTCAACAGCTGAAATCACATTCTCCGCGACGTCAAACCCAACCATACTGAGTGCAGTATTTGCTGCAATTTCAACATGTGGTGGTTGAACAGCTGATATCACTTCACTAGCAATGTCAACCTGCAGAGATTCAAGTTTCTTCAGTTCTTCCTCAGCAATTTCGACTTGCAGAGAATCGAGAGCAGTCATTGTTTTCCTAGCAATTTTATCCTGAAGAAATTCCATTGTTGTTTTTGCTTTCCCAGCAATTTCTTGCAGAGCTGGTGTCTTTTCCTCAACTTGTTCATACTGTGGGGGCTTAACAGCTGGCATTTCTTTTCCAACAACTACACCAAGTTCAGATTGTAGAGCTTGTAGAGACCTTGGAGATGATGCAAATGAACCATCTTCAACGACACTAAAAGAATGATCTCCGACAACAGTATCGTGTGACGAGTCGTGCTTCATGCTGATCAAATTTTCTGTCTCTTCATCTAAAGGCGGCAAAGGATTTAGTAATTCATTAGAAAACTTGTCCAGCGGAAGCTCGTTGACTAAGAGTTCTGCAACAGCAATCATTGCATCATCATGGTCCATAACTGCAGGTTCCATTTGTGGGCCTTCTGTTGTATCAGTATCTGAATACAGCTGTTCCTTTTCATTTAAGTCACTATCTTGAATATTAGTAGACAAAGATCGTTGTTCTAAGTACAATTTACAGCGACTTTCCAATTCTCTCCAATTTAGATCCCAAGTTAAAATTTTGCTACGAGGTTCGTCAAGTACAATTGTCAAATCCCGCAGCAGATCAGTCGGCAGCTTTTCTTCGGAATAGTCTAATATGTGGCTGTTGGCAGTATAAATACCTTCCGGAATGTCACCATCTAATTTCTCATCATCTGAATCATAATCACTGCTGCTGCTGTCCTGCTCAAGGCTGGAAGCCCTGGTCATTTCGTTAAGTAAATGGCGATGTTCAGAATCTGATCTGGATTTTTTGGTTTCAGAACATGTTCCATTTTTTATATCCAATGGAACAGCACGTGGATTACAGGTCGTCATATTTTCTGTGTATACAACACACTCACTTAACATAACAATATTGGAGAAATCAACATCTTCTGGCGGTAATGCTCCTGCCTGATCAAGTGTGAAGGTTGAAATTCTCTCATTTAATGGTGGAGACGAATTATCTTCCGAATGCTGACTGTCGTTGCTTTCGGGTGACAACTGAAGTGGTGAAAAAGCTTCTGTGGATAACTTTCGTTCTACTGGATCCTTTCTGGCATCAGAAGTTGAAAGTTTCTGTATTAACGCATTTCTAATGTTACTAATGGTAACATTTGCTCCACTACCACCAGAGTTAGAAACATGCGAACTACATTTTGCGATCGAGTTCACTGGCAAAGCTGCACTACAAGCACCCTCTGAAGACCTACTCATGCCACTGTTTTTATGTAAATTTTGCCTGCATTCTCCCTTGACGTCACAATGGCATTCACCTGAGCAAGGAGAGCGTGGTAAACTGTTTGTGAGTGAAGATGGCACAGTTGTCTCATAAATAATGGGCTCTCTATCAGCATATAAATACAGTTTGGCAAGACGATCTTTTGACGGGCTGATGGAAAATGCAGAAAGGATACATTCTCGTGCCAATGTAGGATGTTTACCTGAAAAAATAAAAAAAAGATGAATTAAAACTTTCAGAATCAGTAACATAACAGCTCATAAATAACTTGAAATGGTTTCTTAGGACAAAGTACACATACTAGGGGTGAGCAGTATACTGATACAAACAGTTGATCGTGGTTCTGTTCGGTGACAATAACGAACGATAGTCAGTCTTAGTGATGGTCATATAGTAGGAACCGGTGTGTAAAGAGGTAAGTTCCACCAAATCAACTAACACGTCTTTTTTATGTACCAAAACAGAAATAAACGTTTCAAAAAAAATAATAGAAGTTAAAAATGAAATTCCTCTCTCCCACGTTTCATTTGTAGTAAGCAATATTGCATTGGTGCACTGACCATGGTTTGAAACAGTTTATCGGCACCGTACTCCATGTGTGCCTTAAACAAATGCCATATTCAGTACCGTCACTTACTATTAGGGTCTTACTAATTATAACTATTTTTACTTCATAGAGTACCAAACCTATCTCATTGCCTACGGGTTAAGAAGAACGAATCGTTTCTGTCTCCACGATATAGGCATTAAAAGCTATCGTGAGTGTGGGTAAATACTACCACCATGGAGGATGCAGAACAAGCAGCCATGTTGCAGCTAAACTACTTAATTTACAGTTAACCTAATGGTGCCTAACTCCAGGAAAATCCGGAGTTGCCTAAATCCTACAAAGTATCCAACTCTAGGAAAATCCGTAATGTAATTTTAGACTCTCCACCAGATTACTTCACCATGAAATCATGTTTTCAGCAGTATTAGCATGAAGACTTTCCAAATTGACTTTCCAATGACCCCAACCACGTTGAATATGGGGCAGCAGGAATTTTTTAAGATTTTAGGTGCATATGGAAATAGTGCTTTTGTGTGGTTTTTGTATGATAATAGAACAAGGCCATTAAAAAAAAGAAAAGTCGGTTCTCTGGCCCTCCCGCACCGATTTTTTGACAGGAAATAAAAAACGACGCGGCAAAAATGGCCCTTAGTGAGAAATTTAAATATAAAATTACCATTCTTGTCGTTGAGTAATTGTGTGGACACTGGGTAAGAAGCATTACGAGGCAGTATTCTTTATTTTACCAAACTATAAAAATAATTACCCAAAATGTACGAAAAAATAGGGTCGAAAAATAAAAAAAAAATAAAAAATAAAATTCCGCCCGCCCACACAGATTTCTTGAGAAAAATGCCAGATAACCAACTTTCTTTTTTTAAGTGGCCCAATGTACATTTTTTTTTTAAACTGGAAATTCTTAATATTCTTTCACAAACTTGGGCTCAAAATAATGGTAAATTCTACAGGTCAACCTTGACCCAAAAAAAATCATACCTTCTTTTATATGACATCATATCAAAAACCAAAACTGGTAAAAGGGGCCGCCAAGTTCCGAATGGTTCGGCCCTTCAAAGGAGTGATCGATATCAACACACCAAAACATTAGCCAAGTAAATTGCACCGCTTATAGTTCGAAGGTTAAATGAAAACTAGAACATTGCTACTTTAGGTAGCAATGTTCAAGTTTTCATTTACCGTCCAAAGTCTTATTCGGTGCGATTAAGTTAGCGAATGTTTTGGAGTGATGATATTACTCTTTTGAAGGGCCGAACCATTCGGAACTTGGCGGCCCCTTTTACCAGTTTTGATTTTTGATATGATATCACTCCTTTTCTTAAACTTGTGTATTAGACTTAACTCCACTACCGTGCAGATGCTTAATAAAGTGCCACGTAAACAAGAACTTGGTTTTCAACACTGCTACCTTTTGCCAAGAGGCCGAACCATTCTGAACTTAAGTCACCTCTTATAGGTTTTTGGTTTGGTTTTAATTTTGTTGTAATATTTGTTTTATTTATTTTACTGCTGTACCCAACCATTACACACGTAAATACTATTAAAGCCAGAGCCAAAATCTAAAACTTTTCATACCAAAACAAGGGAAGAATACTGTAGGGGTACAGTACACACTCTACTATTCTTGGCTAAATCAGTTCAGTGTTTTTTAGCCACGTTGGCTACATTCCATTCATCACCCTACTAATGATACATAGGGATGGCACCATACAAATTTTTTTTATCCCGATACAATTTTTTTGAATTATCGCGATAATCGATAATATCTCGATAAAGCATTTTAAGCCTGGAATAACCAATTAAATTTTGTTAATTAAAAAAAAAACTTGGCTGAAGCCTACAGTGCAACCTTCACGAATGTGAATTGTGTGGCACTCACCATCTAACAGCAGACACAAAAGTGCACTTGCGACTGTCCATTGCTTCGTCACCATGTAGAAACAATTAGCAGCTATGCTACTATTTAATGCTTAAATATTGTTTGCATTGAACTAACTCTCCAATGAGGTAAAGTAGCTAGCAACAGTATTGCAAACTTGGTTGCAGAGCCCTTGTAATTCCTCACGCAATGTCGCAAACCGCTTGTTTGTAGCTATTACGGTTTCCGAGACATGATAAATGATTCGTTAAATCAGACAAAGAGCGATATGATAATCGACGAAATTTTTTATCGCGATATTATCGAATGATCAATTATCGTGCCATCCCTAATGATACATATATCATTTTTCAAGATTTTCAGGCACTATTCCAGGCAAAATATTTCATTATTACTTTCCAGGATGACTCACACGAACCCCGAATTTCGTGTAGAGCTGTGCTAAGCTCACTAACATGATTAGTTTTTAAACGTTTTCCAGCGACGTTGTTTAGCCGATAGAATGCACCAACCATTAGCTAATGCATTGTGTGCAAAAGTAAAAATAGTAGTACAAACAACTGAGTACAGCAGTAAGGTTTCACATGGACTTAACGGTACAGCAACACTGCAGTATCTGAAACCTTACAAGAAAGTTGTGTGTTCCTTTGCTGTTTTGACTTCAGATAAGTTAAAAGTTACCTTAAGCATCAAATGAGTTTGTTTTTGTTCTAATTATTAATAATGGTTGGTTTGTTGGGCTCACCTGGTCACAAAGACCTTTAAATTGCTGCTAACGGCCTTTACAAAGCAATCAGAAAAGATTGTGTCACCGACAATATGATCACCACCTGCGTTCCATCTTTGCCCTGAACCGGAAGAAAGTTTTTTTTTTTCACCCAGAAAGAGGTTTATTGGTGCTTCTTGTCCTACCAAATATTGTTCCTTCTATGAAGCATTCAAATTAGCGTTGGGCGGTACCAGATTGTTTTCAGGCGGTGCAGATACCAAGCTTAGTACCTCAGTACTCGGTTTTCTCTGGTACTTATGAATGAGGCCGCTGAGGCGGTATCTGGTATTATATATATAGTGTTTGCTGTGGCGCAAACACCCCATGTTTAAATAATACATTTTATTGAAAAATGTGTTTTGTTGATATAGTTTAAATGGAAAAGAATAATGACCCCCCACCCCCGATTTAAGATTGTTTAAAGACGACATACTTGACAAAAAAAAAACCATCTTCTAAAACTTGTAGTTTGGTATTCAAGTAAAATTCAAATTACTAACAAAGACGTCAAGTGTACCGTAAAAAAGGGGGTTATATGATTGAAGTTTCACTTCACTTGTTAAAATGTACACGGATAAAATTTGGATGATTTTTAATTGAAATAATCAAATGTACAATTGAGAAAATTGCATCTGTTTAACTGCTGTTGTGCTTTACGTTTTAAATATATGATAGGTAAAGCACAACAGCACAAGAAGCTTTTGAATCAGATTAACAAATAGCCCCTGTAGTATTTCAATAGACCAGTTGTTTTCAACCGGTGTGCCGTGGCACCTTGGGGAGCCGCAAGACTGATGCATAAAAATAAAATGAATTTAAAAAATCATAATTTTCATTCTACCATTTTTTCATACACAAATTTTAAAAAAAGATGCAAACATGCACAAAGTTACAGTTAGCATCGTTGTAGTCATGCTGGTGAGAAGCCGGAAATTAGCCAATGTAGCTTTTATCTCAGAAGGCCTTGGCGTGCTTGAGTTTCTCAAATCTACTACCTTCACTTTTCTGTCACTACCATCCATGCTTCGGTAGTAAGATTGCTGCAGCATCCTGCAAGTCTCACATGCCGGTAATACTGATTAATTTGAATATGCGTACGTTTACTCATTTTCCCACTCTCTCTCCCCCCCCCCTCCCCCTCGGTCTGGGAAACACCTACAACAATTGGGTGACACGGAATTATCGAACACATCGAAGGGTCCCGTAAACCCAAAAAAGTTGAAAACCACTGCAATAGAGCATCTTACAACAGGCCAAAAGCCTCATTGCTTTTTACTTGGTAAGGCAAATATCACAAGTAACTTAGGAAATGTGCATGCCAAACTATTACCAAGGAACATTTTGTTAAATAGAGCATCCTAAAAAAAAAAAGAAAATGGTAGAGGAAAAGCATTCAACAGCCAGGCCCATCATCAATGATGTTCGAACCTTAAGTAAAAATAGGAGTAAGTTGAAAACATCGTGAGATATACTTGAAAGTTCTTCAACATTCTCAACAAACTTACACAACACGCACAAATTTTAAAGTTCCAGGAAGAAACACAGTCTTCTTCGCTAATTTCAGACAGGCATAATACTGGTGGATGTAAACACAGTCGACTGTTCGTCAATTCGTTATAAAAATAACACCAAAAAATACCGCATAATTCACAAAATGGACATCAACACTGTCCAGCAGACTGTCATTTCTTCACGTGCTACCTCGTTCTCACCACTTGTGTACGATTCAAATTTGACGGTTTCACGTTACCTCTGGGATTAGCATACCCATCTCTACTCAAGTTCGGCGGTTTTACGTTGCCTCCTGTATTTCCTTGCCACTTTCGACTCAATCTCTCACACAATTTACCTTTCAACAGGAAATGTCTGCACCTAGCAGGTTGCCTCAATATAACGATTAAGAGAGTAGTGAGCATGCGGAGTGATGAAGAAAAAGGGATAGTGATCCACAACGAGAAGAAGGAAGGCAACGGGATCAGTGTAGCGCAAAAACCCTGAATTCGTGTAACTTACCTTAAGGGAGTAAGCGATGGAATCCAACGGGTACTGAAGACGAACGGCTTTAAAAGTTACGCGAAAAATTCCAAGGACTTAAAGAGCAACTTCTGACGAGACTAAGACGCCACAACACAGCCGTAGACAGTTTACGCGGAGGGAACGTAGATGAACAGGGAGAGTAGGGTTTTTTGGCAAAAATCAAAAATATTAGAAGGTGTTAGAACCAGAAATCAGCATTTTAAGCAGCATTTGGCAGATACCAAAAATCAAGTCATAACGAACGGCATTGCAGCGAACCACATGGAAACATGGCACAAAATTAACTGGGAAGGCACAAGAACCCTCCTAGTGTCGAATTTCAACAGGAGGGAATTCGACGTACATCTGAGAGGACTCGAATCACTGGCTATTCAATACCAGGTCAGAGAGAAGGCAAGTTGATGAATATCCAGGGACCATCCATCCTGCAATACGGTACCTACTGAAAGGTGAATTGTGCGAGAACTTGAGTTGAAAGTGGCAAGCAAATACAGGGAGGCAACATAAAACCGCAGAACTTGATTAGAGATGGGCAGGCTAATACCCGAGCCAACAAGAAAACCCCCAAAATTGAATCGCACACAAGTGGTGAGAACGAGGTAGCACGTGAAGAAAAGCCTGATGAAGACATTCGACTGTGTTTACATTCACCAGTATTAGGACTGTCAAAAATTCGCGAAGAAAGACTTCAGTTTCTTCCTGAAATTTTGAAATTTGTGCGTGTTGTGTAAGTTTGTTAAGGAGTAAGTTGGAAGCTAGTGATACTGTTAAACAAAAAAAAAAACTGAAGATTTTGGGGAACGAAGAAAACTGAAATACGAAGTAAAAAAACCAAACCTACCCATCCCTATCCAGTACAGATGATTTTAAATTTGACACGTCACCACCCATTAAAGTATCTAATGTATTAATAATATAGTTCATAATATAAACCGGTAGGCCAGAAAGAGCCTACTCCAACGGGATAGGACAGCGGATTACCATAGCATTACACATTCAAAACTGATGGAATTCAGAATAATGTATTTTGTCAATAATATCTTTTGGGATTAACACCGAACTTTTTAGAAGTCAATCTACGGTCAAAGGAGCTACTATAAGAATCTGACGAGGCCAAACCTTGTCGCTAGGACAACATGGACGGATTTATATCTTTTGGGATTAACACCGAACTTTTTGGAAGTCAATCTACGGTCAAAGGAGCTACTATAAGAATCCGACGAGGCCAAACCTTCTCGCTAGCACAACATGGACGGATTTATGTTATTCTTTATCAATACTTGCAATTTCGGATTCCTTGTGTTGATGGCAAAAGTCGCACAGGTTAAGACAAAAAACCCGACCAACATATTCCCACGTCACTTGTTTATCACTGGTTTTTTTTACATGCAGCATTCTTCTAATCAGTAAAATAGCATATTGCAATAAATAGCATATTGGAAAGGTTTTACAAATTGGACATTGTGAAGAGAGAGCAAAGGTATGTGACTGTCACAGTCCGTGCCCTAACGATAAGTGAGGGAAAAGTGACAATGCCTGCTGGGATGTAAGCAGGGACATCACCTGGTGGGGAGCTATGGAAGCGTTAAGCTTAAGTTTTGGCACAGACCATTAACGAAACTAATTAAGCCAACAACTAAGGAAGTATTACTGGATGAATGTGAAAACTGTAAGTATTGCGGGTATGCTGAACAGGTTGCTGGGAGACCAAACCGAAGAGCATTTTGGGGCAGGCAACAAACCTTAGAAGACACGGTAGATTGAACTTGAGATAAAAAAAAAATTGCAGCAATTTATACAGGAAACTTATTTTACAAAGTAACACATTTTTTATTACCAATTAAAGGATTCTGTGTGGGGATGCGACATAAATTTAATAACGTCTAAAATATAAAACATTCATGAATCTGTTTTGCTATTATTTAGCTAAATAGCACTATTAGATTTCTCTTTCTTGATAAAAATCTAATAGAGCCATTCGAGTAAATAATAATAAAGAAATATTAAGCAAAAAATTTCCATCTGAGATGCCCATATACTCTTACACGTAGGTGCTTTTATATTACTTACCTAGAAAGCCCGCTAGCTTGCAAAGAGCATCCGCAACATGGTTTTCGATCTCATCAATAACTTCTTTGGGGTCAGTCAAGCGAGCATTTTCCATAAAATTAATATCAACCGTCAGAGCTCGAATGTACAGTTCAACATACAACTGGAGCAAACTGTCACCAAACTACAAATTGGCAAAAAAAAAACAAGAGGAAAAGAGACTTTTATTACAATTTGATAGCTAATCAACACTCTTGGAGAAGTACAACTTAAATGAATAAAAATTTATTCTCCAAATCTAAAAGTTCAGCTGAAATGGCAGCCAGTTGAACTTGCTACTCAGCTTCTTGCACCTACACTAGTTTTAACACCAGCTGGTAGCCCCTCAATTTGTGATTTTACTTTGAATTAATTCGTACAAAAATGATATCAATGACATTCACCCTTGAAAATTTTCATAAATGTAAGAGTTTTCATCATTTCTAAATAGATTTTCATATGTGAAATTGGCATCAATATAAAACGTACAAAATTAAGTTCAGTAATATAACCAAGAACACTAATCATCGATGTAGCTCATGCAGCCTCTAGTGCGGTGCTTCCGCGATTAATGCCTCGGATAAACTCAGTCAATTTAGGGGAACAATCTGCATTTATTCACGTTAATAAATGCTTTGCTCACCTGAGCGTCGATTTCTGATCGGGTGATAGCGGCTTCTCGCGTTCTCACTCAACTGTCAGCTCTCATCAACTCTCATGAACTCTTCTCTACTCTTGTATGCATGTCCCGCCTGGTGGCGACCTCTTGCACGTGGCGAGGGGCGTTCAATGCCCACTGAGAACTCGCCACAAGCACCCCCTCCCCGAATCTACCTCCGGGCGATGCAAAAGCAAGTACAAAAGTTAAGACTTATCAACAGTAAATCGAAAATCGAACAAGAAACATTCAAAAACAGATATAGTCTACGCTAACATCGAAATGTGATATTTCAGCTTCTACTCTCGTTGCCAAGAAATCCACTCCAGCGCGTACTGCTCCAATGAACCTATGCGGAGACCCAGCCCAGCGTACATTTTAATTGCCCTATCGCGAACAACTCCAGGCTACAACGCGTTGTCAACAAAGGTCTCCGGGCTACTAAGCAACGCTGCCCATGTGTAAATCGCAAGCCAAACAGATATCGTCATCCACCCAAAAAAAAATTATCTCCCACAATACAATTTAACAGCAAAGATAATCATTTAAACATTACGAGTGAACAGAGATATAATGAGCGAACAGAGAAATTACGAGCGTACAGAGAAACAAATATTGGCTCAACTACTCTAACTTTAAGCTAAACTAACAAAGGATCACAATGTCAAACAAACGAACACTGACCAAGTTTAACGCTTAGTATGTGCGCTACAAGGCACCATTCAGATGGTAAGACCTCCGAGAAAGGAAAAATCACGCTGCTGTCAGATTCTTGTTGGAAGATTCTACACATTCTGTAACGCAGCTGTTTCCGAATCTGCCTCTTCGGTCGGTTAACCACAGGCTCGCCTGCCCTTTTGACACACGGAAAGGCATCTTGTTTCTTCGAAGTAATACTGGTGTGCACAGGTGAGGGTAGGCTTATAGCACTGTCCTCCTTGTCGACCTGCTGAGGTGGCAACACATTGAAGTGTTCGTCATCTGTAGATGAAGTTCCAATCATCCAAATCGGTGTGTTGTTACATGGTACGTCCTTTCTTTTGTACCATTTTCTTAGTGGGAAAGGAGCAGTGAAGTCCTTGGTGCAGTAGGCTTGTCTGTTTGCTAAATCGATCACAAAGTCGATGGTCGTGTGATGTCCATTAATCATCACTGTGAGAGTGACTTCTCCCAGTGGTACCAAGCCCTCTTTTCCTTCCGCAAGTCAAATTTCGTCGCCTTCATAGGGTCGCACGGCCTCATTCAGATCTTGACCAAACCACTGCGTTTAGCACCTGAATCTAGATAGCAGGCGAAAAAGTCGAGCCGTTAATCATTGCGTCAATGTAAGACGCATTCTCAGTAAGCGTCCTACGAGCTGGCAGCTCACCATTTTTCTAGGGGCAATCACGTTGAATGTGACCCTCTAAGTTACATTTTCCACAAATCTTATCCCTTACCCAAGCTTCATGAGGTAACCAACCCTTCCACTTTGGTTTAGGTCTAACTTCCAGGGGTCGTAGCGGGTTTTAGGGGGAGAAAAGTAGAAATAAGGAATTTTGTTCATAAATAAGGAAAAATAAGAAATTTTTCACTAAAAAGTAGGTAAAAATAAGGAACCCGTCGCCATAATATCAGGGCTTAATAACAGTAAATGTGATAAAGGCTTACTCGTTTCAACAGCATTCTTAAATCTAGGCTAACAAATCCAATTTAACAAAAATCACTTTAAAAACTTGATCCCATGGCAGCAGCTGGAAAAAAAGTAGCTCTTCAAGCTATACAGCTCTTGATATGGTTTTATTTTTTTTTGGGGGGGGGGGGGGGGGGTGATGGGAGGTGGGGGGAACAGGGAACCACCGTCAGACAAGTCTGACATGGTCGTATTTGAGACGACAAGAATTTTTTAGTAGGCCTACACTTTTTTCTGAACATTTTAAAAGATTTCTAACTTGTTCGAAAAAAAATGCCTACGCAACCTGCCAGCAATATCGTAATAATCTCCACCGAGACGTAAAATATATAAGCATTCTCTTCAGCAAGACTCCACCTCTACTATTTTAACTAGGAAACAGGCTTTGGGCCTATTGTAGGCGGAGCGAACGGATCTTTATTTCTAACTTATATTTAGTTTTTATTTTAATTACGATACCACATTTGTTAATAATTCTTAAAAATCTGGGTGCAATACTTAATGAGATTTGTTGGGCTGTTTGCCTTTTGGTGTGACGTACTGATGTTCTTTGCTGGTCTTTTTCTTATTTTAGCCTTTTTTTTTTAATGTAGGTCTATGTTAGGTGTCAAATTTACGTTAACAAGCTTTCGTTTGCTCCAGCATTTAGTTTTTATTTAGTTATTTGTAGCCTCCTTTTCGCAGCCAACACTGAAGACGTGGGCCTTCGCCGCGAGTAAAAATAAAACAGCACGTAATAAAGTGTTTAACTGCAAGCCAAACAATCATCAGTACGATAGTTTTTAACAATAGTCAGAAGATTCAAAAGGTTCACAATACTGCTTTGGTATAAGATTTGACACCGCCATCAACTAAAATGTTGAGCTGGCACACCTCTATCACGCAATGCAAGATAATATATTATTTCCTAACTCTATGACTGCAACAGTGATCTCTATTACATAATCTGAAAGAAATAACCATCACAATTTAGGTATAAAATGTGTTAGCCTTTTTAGACCTAGTTTTAGGTTTTAGGCCTAATTTTTAGCGTTTAGGCCTAGTGTTTATCTCAGATTTACTTTCGTTAGTAGCAGCTTACAACAGTGGTTCGAGATTAAGCCTATTCCTTTATGCGATGCAACAAGGTTTTGGTTTCGAGTCTTCACGTTACCGTGGCAACCAGGAATTGAGAGAGGCGGGCATATTATTGTTTCGTCATGTTTCGTGCTTCGTCTGATGTCAATATCGTTTTATAATATACTGCTTGGCTTTGATACGACGATTTCAGGTTTCATATTTGGGATTCCCAACGCTAGGGTAGACGCCACTTTCGTTGCCATGTTGAATTGAATAATCTCCAAAGAATTCTTTTTCAAATGAAACTAACATGTGTCGTTAATGGAATCCTTTTGTTTTTATGGTTGGGTTTGTTACTGTAGTGGTTAAATGCAAGCATCAAATGTTATTATTTCGTTGAGTTACGTCGAAAAAGATTATTAGCTAGAAAGAAGCAACCAGAATTAAATTTGCCGTGTTTTTTAAAGTTCACTTGACTACCATTAGCATGGTGTATGCTTCGTCGGAATTCCTTAACTATTCATGACTCCAAATTTACAATGGTGAGTATTAGATATAAATTCGAAAATTTTAAAATCTCTACAGTAATTATTGTTTGATTTACGGCAAATTTTGGCTCAGCAATACTAATTAGGGTATGAAACGTTGTACCAAATTTCATTCCAGTCCGATCTTTCGTTTGGGCTCCACCCAGACTAAAAATGTGCAACCAACGGACCAACATTTAGCAATTTGGTGTCCGTTATAGGCTACGCTTCGCTCGCTCGCTCCACCAACAATATAGCCGTTGGAATGGGGGGGGGGGGGGGGGGGAGGATGTAAAAAGGAGTAAAAAAAACAGAATATATCACTACTACGCTATTTTTTCCTCCTCATCTCATATTTGATTTTAGTTTTTGCTAAATAGCCTATAAACTCCAAAGTCGTTTGAGATAGTCTTGAAGTGAAGGGCCTAAGCCATAAGAAAGCTCGTTTCGAGCTGGTTAAAATCAGTGGCGTGCACAGGAGAGGAGGAGGGGGCATTGCCCCTGCCTTTTTCGTAAAAATACCCTTTTTACTCTTTTTTTTTTTAAAAATGTGTCTTATTTTGGTTTTCTGACCCGATAAACGCTGGTCTGCAACCAGAGAAAGTGGCTAGAGATCTAGAGGGCAAAAAGAAGGCCAGGAAAGGGGCAGAAAATGGTAAAAAAAGAGTGACAAGCTTAAAAAAGGGTAAAAAAAAACTAACAAGCCAAAAAAAAAAAGTCTCCAGAAACAATACCTCAACATGCCCTTTTACAAACGTTGCCCCTGACGTCTCGGTGGTTTGTGCACGCTACTGGTTAAAATGGTCTACTGGAATGTTAAAATCAGTCACAATTTCGCAAAAGTATGAATTAAATATTTGTTGTAGGACCCAAGATCAACATAACAAATTTTGACACGCGATGATTTAAGGTAAAAAGGGCAGCGGCAGTGTCCACTATAACTTACGCAACAGCAGTGATACATTTTTATTTTATTAGCAGTACATGAAAAGCTGCTGCACGGAATTTTAGCTCATTAACTCTCTGAATATTTTCTCGTTGTCGACACTCTACAAACTGGAAATAACCAAATGCGTGACGAAACCATTCTATCGGAGCTGGCTCAGCAAACCCAACGCACATGGTGACGTAAAACAGAACAATTAAGGTTTTCAATATTCATTTATTGTATCGAGAAACGAAATTACAAACAGTTAGTACTAAATTCAAGCAGTGGAAACATAATAGTAGGCTAAGCACTTATCTAACAATTTATGCTTGGACGTTGATGGTAGACTTGTAAAAACGAAACCGTCATGCAAGATAAGAAACCGGAAGTGATGCTTTTTAACGCGCATGCGCAGAATGCCTCGTTACGTTGAATACAAGTCAGGGACCAAGTACGCTAATGAAGTTGGTGCCTTACGTATTGAACTCAAATATTATACGTTATTATATTAATTTACACTTAAATTTACAAACAAATTAAGCATGGCTAAAAAAAAGTAGGGAACTGTACATCTGAAAACAGGAACAAAGTAGGAAAATAAGGAAAACGTAGGAACTCTACGACCCCCGAACCTCCCTAGACACAAAAGAGAAGCGCCCAGCATTCTGAGTATCCGAAATGCCCTCAGAATGCGACTTATCCTGAATACATGTGTTCGGTTTAGCACGCTCACCAGAAGTGACCTGAATTCCTTCCTGAGTCTGAACCTTACCTGCAGCAGTTTGAGACAGACCAACTGGAGCAGTATCGTTGGCACCAGGTTCTACCCGAGTTTAAACTAGGATTGGACACAATCAATCGTGCACTTTGTTGTCAGTTAATCGGCTGTGCAGGGACACCCCTACCACTAAAGTTAGCAGTCTCATGCAAATAAGGTGCATTCCTTAAAAAAGCATACAAAACAGAATTAGACACTGGCAAATTCAATACAGGGATCATTGCAGAGTCCACACTCGCACTGTGAGTTTGTGTAAAACTGCGAGAAAGAGCTTTCTCACACGGAAGAAATCTATGCCATGAAGGAAGTTCGCGAATCGTGTTCTTCAAGTTCTCAAGCATTTTCGGGTCTTTACCATCAACAAAATCACGAACATCCTGAGATAGGCCTTCGAGAAACATTTGTATGACACTCGCGTCGAGGGGACGAGCTAGTTTACTACACTTGCTAAAAATCGCAGCCAAGAATTCTAGAGATGTCTGATCGGCTCGTTGTTGCGTAGTGGCAATCTCAGCTAAAAGAATGCCATTAGATTTATACTGCATAAAATCTTCACGAAAAACTGATTTAACGTCAGCTCAAGACAAAGTCGGGGTTGCATAAGCGTCCCACCACTCCTTGTACTTCCCTAGGAGCACTGAGCGAAGAAAAGTATGTAGCGGTACACCTTCCAGTTGCATTTTACATACATAAACATCCATGCGGTCGATCCATTCCTCAAGCCTCGTTTCTGGGTTTAACTGCGGTGGAAGCATGTGAATCGTACTTGATGCCCGAGAAAAAGCTGCAGCCATGGACAATGGTGAAGCATCACCAGCAGGAGCAACAACAGTAGAAACTTGCGAAGACAGTACTACATTCGGTACAGGCGTAGTGACAGTTACAGCACAAGAAACTGAATTAGAGACCGGCAATGTGGTCATGGACGGAGCCACATAGTTACTGGGTACAGTGCTGGTTGTATTTACCTGCGAAGCACTAACAATCAGTGTACTAATTGGTGTACTCGCAATATTTGAAGAAGTAACAATCATGATACTAGGACTAACACAAGTACTAACAGTCGTTTGTGTCATCATAGATGGAGCCACACACTTGTGTAATATGCCTAACACACTACTAGTACGAGCATTGTTCGGCCCAATCGATGAAATTGGTACAAAGACAGTCCCTGAGCCCTGTTGTGCAGTGCTCGACACATTCGCTTAAACTAGGCTACTACTAGAACAAGAAGACATTTGTGTGTTCATAGACGGAGCTACACTTGACATGGGTGTAACAGCCTGAGGTTGCTAGAGAAGAAAAGGTGAGCTCTGTCGCTCCGCTTCAACTATATATGCAATGTAGGCTGCGCAGTGGACAGGAAGAACTTGTTTTATCTCTAGTTGAAACAGCATTAGGAGAAGGAGAATGCTAATAATTGGGTAATGTATTTTTCACGGCAATTAGAAACTAAAATTAAGCAGGTGCAGACCCTGCAATTTTAGTCTTTTTATAGCTGACGAAAATATACATTACCTTATTTACACTAGCAGACTTTGTCACCGGGGGGGGGTGTCATTTGTTGAGGATCCTATTGCTGCCCAAGTCTGTTTCCCCGCGGTACGAGACGGCTGCCCCAGGCACAGAGTGCCATTATGAAGACCAGTCTGCTATCCTGACCACGTTCACTCGAGGGCGGAGGAGGACCGTCCGTGGATGGCGGAGGCGGATATAAGGATCATATACCGTCCGCTACGGATATGAGTGAGATCGGGAGTTGCAGAATGGTTTTTTTTTTGTAAGCGTCATCGCATGCAGCGGTCTAACAAGTGGGAACAAGAATAAGAGATTAAATTTGAGAAAATGAATCCTCTTATCTTGCGGGAAGTTGAAGGTTGGGTGGCCGAAACGGCAGAGCGGATGCTTGAAAGCAGGATGTAGTTCGGCGGCACATAGGCGAGGAGTGTAGAAGAGATGATCCAATCATGGTGGATATTTCTTGAAGGCAGCGCAACAGGATGCGTAGACGGAGGTAGCACGGAGGGATATAGTATCCTCCCCAAGAACACAGCGTCCAATGCCGAAGGGAAGAGATGCGAAAGCCGACAGGAGGCAACGAAGCAGTCCATCCCAAGAAAAGCTGCGCAGAGGCAGCTCCTGGGGAAGGGGACTGAGGACGAGGGATGGCGTCGAGCTGAACCGACCTAATCCTTGCCCATACGCAACGCAGACGTGAGCTTGATGGCCAAAAACAAGGAACGGTTGTTCCGAGGGATGGCAGCCGGCGGAGGCGGAGGGCGGAGGGGTCAGACAAGCAGCCGGGACTGACGAGGCCGGGCGACGAGGCCGGGCGGCGAGGAAGGGGGGAAGAATTCCATCGTGTCCCATTTGCTCGCAGTATCCCGAAGCGGCGGCGGAGGATGCGGAGGCTAGTGCCAGAAGCGGAGGGAAGCACAGCGATTCAGCGAAGTGAACAGCGTGGTGGCTAGAGAAGAAAGGGTCTTTGCTTCATGCGGAGTAGAGAGAACTGCTAAGTAGCGTGGCGGCTGAGGTTGATCCCTGGGAGGGACGCTAAAGGTAGAGAGAGCCGCATCCGAGAGGATGGAAGCACAATGAAATGTATTGAGACGTTCTAGAGGTCAATGCGTAAGAAGGATACAAAGTTTGGGCGAGACGGATGCACATGACAGTCAGTTCGGTCATGAGTGGGCGTCTCACTGGAGACCGGAGGATAGACGAATGGCCAAGATCTGAAGGTAGGGCCAGAATTAGTCTAGCGCTGTGCGGAATCCGAAGGCCACTCTCGTTACCTTGGAACGACAAGGGGAACATGGCATGTCACCCTCCGTCGTCTTAGTATTGCAGTGAATGCCATAGAAGGCAAGGAAGAGGTTGGAAGCGTCATCGTATTGCCATACGGATTAACGTGGGAAGGTTAGCAAGGTTGGAACGATGGTGGACTGCAGTCTGAGTGCTGCTGAGGATAGAGGACGAGGCGCCGAAGGGAGGTCCTGGGATGTGTCTGTTGTAGGAGATGGCAACGGTATGGACGATACGGAGGGTGAGGATAAAGCTACGGTGTACGGGTCACCAGTTGGTGGGACGACGCAGCTGGTGGCTGCTGGTAAGTGGGACGTAGGTCCAGTGGATGCGATGACAGGGAGATTCGCAGGTGGAAGCGGAGGTGTGTCAGGTTCTAGTGGCTCCGTTGGGCCGGATGGCGTAGTCGCGGATGGATCTTGAAAAGGCGACGGCAGAGGGGACGGGGCCGCCCGGTGAAGCGAAGTCGGAGATGGTGTCGGTGTTTCACGAGCGGATGACCGTGGGGAAGGAGGTATCCTTAACATGGAGGGCGCAGAATGGAGGCGCCGGGCCCGCGGACACGCATAATAAGAAGCGCGTTACGGCGGCGAGGAGGGGATCGGCGAGACCCAATTATAGTGTGCCTTGAGGAGAATTTAGTTGAGATGCTGGGAGTGATATTTTTTGGTTCAAGACTTCTAGCTCGTTGGTCAAGGCCTCACCAGTTGTGCGAAGAAGGCAATTCTCTGCCAGAAAAGTATCCGTTGCGGCTGCGGATTGACAGAGGAGTGGTAGGCCTGCCACGGATGGTCGAAGGTTGGTATAGCTTTCGAACTGTAAGCTCTCCATCTCAGTAGGAGAAAGGTGTAATCCCCTGGGAAGTGTTCCACGGAGGATGGTCTGTGACGGAAGGGAGCGAGTGCAGGGGGGGGGGGGGGAATTGCTGCTGGCAACGAAGGAATCGGATGGTGGCCTCTGATGCCTTGCGAGGCCGCTTGAGGTGTTGTTCGTTAGAGAGCATGTGGCAGCTGGTCTGTAGGACGATCTGAAAGGCATAGTGGAGGGTCTCAGTGAGGACCGTATCCTCGGCCTCATGGTAGGATGGACGGCAGTCTCAGAGCCTCGGATCGAAGGTGAAGCAGATCAATGGTCGTTTGAGGATGTCTTGGTGGACGTGGTCATGTTGGAGGAGGAGGACCGAGACCCAGCAGCGGATGTAGCAGCTGTAGCACGTTGGTGACGGACCTTGTCTGTTCGTTGGTTAGGAATTGAAGCTTTGGCAGATGAAAGGTAGGTGAAGGCTGGCCGATGATCCAAGAGGAACAGCGAAGGCTGGTGATGGTTAAGGACAGAGGCGGATGGCGGAGCGTACGTCTGAGGATTGAAGGACTAGCTGACGAAGAGGATGAATGACAAGATGATGGTGCATGCGAGATGTACGGGATACGACCCAAGGCGGGTCGTGTATCATGGGACTGGTCACACGTTCTCTTTCTGTTATGGTAAGTCTGATAGTCCTCGTAACCTTCTTCATACTGTTCGCCGTACTCTTCGCCACTTCTGTCGCCGCGTCTTTCCGAAAAATTCTCTAATCTTACCCCGTCGTCACTGTAATCCTCTTGTTGATCGTCCGACTGTGCGCCCTCATCGATGTGTTCCGAAAAGGGTACCACCGCCCTCACTGGTGACGTTTGCAATCCTTGGTTGTGATGTGTAATCCTGGGTGGCGAAGCGCATGTCTTTCTTGTTGGTTGTACGCATAGCCTAGCTATAGTTGGTTCTTCCC
>JAHWFP010180415.1:0-12126 GCA_023313725.1 Lithobius niger | reverse complement strand
TTATTAGCTTTAGCAAAGAGCTGATAGAAAGGATTGCAATGGATTTATTTTCATTTTGCATTATCTATCTCTTTTCTCTTTTTTTCCCTAAACTCCGCGTTGTTCATCCTCCCCCCCCCCCCCCCCAAAAAAAAAAAACTGTGTCGAGTAAGATTTGCTGCCTTGACTCAAATTTCACATGGCAGGGTAAGGAGTTTAAACCAGAAAATGTGTTTTCCTACGGCATTTTTCTATCAGCTTTTTTTTTTATCCTAGATGTGTTTTAATAGCCTAGTAAACAACTGATGAAAATGCGTGGAGCAACAAAATTGAAAAGCGAAGCTAAACAAATTTTTAGGACAAGATGAAATTTAAAAAAAAATTAAATTCAATTACTTTCAAGAACTTAGCTAACAATTTCAAGGAAAACAAGGCTTTGAATTTTGTCTTCACAAATCCAAGCACTGCCACGGACTTCAAGCACCTTGTGTGAACCCTGAAAAAAAGGGTTGAACGGAAGAAAGGCATTCTCTGGCCTCCCATATTTTTTGGGGGGAAGGGGTGGGAGCTACAAGAAAGAATAGGGGGCCAACCTTCACAAATGTGAAGCATTTACCGCTGATCAGTAGACACTACAATTCACCCGCCATTTTCAATTAGCCTAGGCCTATCTTCTTACCAAGTCACGACGTTTAAAACAATTTGAGGTACAATTTTGTAATAGACTATTTAGTTACAAAAGGCCGTTGGTAGGCTGGCCAATACTAACACATCGGTTAGCTAGCCCTTGCAATGAAGGTAGCTTAGCCAAGCATGATCTCATACTAAGCCATTTTGGCGTAGCCTAGTATAAAAGTCAAGTTGAAGCTAAATTGCCAAATATTAAACTACCAATGGCGAGTGGCAGCCGTTTACAGTTGATTGGGTAGGGGGGCGGGGGAAGTCGCCAGTACCGTCATTATTTGTGATGTAAAGATATAAATAAGGGTGTGTTTAACCCTAGTTCAACGGTTTCCCAACTTTTTCTACAGTATTCCTTCCCATTGGTACAGGCATGCTATGGTGCCCCCCCCCCCTCCCACATCCCCTTATTGCTGTGTAATTCATTTTTAAATAGGGATAGTCCGATATTGATATCGGTATAATCTGTACTTAACGGTATTTTTGCCATATCGATATCGGACCTCTGTACGTAACGTAAAGCTACTGATACACATATTCGTTACGCCAAGAAACGCAACCGTCTCCCCTGCAAAACTGGTACTATAAGCGCGGCAAAAGCAACAACCAAGTGAGAAAGATATGAAAATGTGGCACGTGATAATTCCAACGTTGTAAATTTTACCACGACCAACTTAAAATCTAACTGAGAAGGTGAATGTACTTAAGCCGTTTTAGTAGGAATAAGAGTAAAAATGTGTTTATTGCTGTGCAGAACTTTTTGGATAATCTTAGCGGTTGGAACGCATGCAAAACCAGAAACTGAAGTTGCATTTGTATGGAAATTAAAACTTTTAGTCGGGATTTATTATTATTATTATTAATTATTATTATTAAACTTATTATTATGATTATTATCGGTATCGACATCAGCATTGGATCGGATCGGTTCAGATCGGTTCGTACCCTGTATCGGATCGGATCAGTAGGCTTAAAAAGTCATATCGGCCCATCATTATTTTTAAATAAAATGAATGATACTGTTAAGACTTGAAAAATTTTTTTAAAAAAATGTTGACAGCCTGCTTAAGTCTGTTTTTCGGCAAGAACTTTGCAATACCGTACATAGTTTGAAAAAAAAGTTCACCACTGACCTTCACAGTACAGCGCTGGCAGTCGCTCGCCCCTTTCCTGCAGGGAACTGGGTGGACTGGGACAGGGAACTGGGCCTGAGTAATGTGCGAGTCGAGTCGACTTGCTACTTGTCGTTTTACTCCCCCAATGTAAACCTCTAACTTGACACCGTGATTGCACTTGACTCGCTACTTGTATGCCAGTTGGCTATCCATAAGTTTAATTTTTGAATTAAGAGGGAGAGCTAGGTTTAAAGGTGGGTGTACATTACGCTAGTTGACTGGGCCAGGTACTACGAGAGTAGAGTTGAATCGCTAATTACCAGGTACTCTCGGACTCTCCCAATGTAAATCTCTACTCAACCACGCGAGCGCACTTGACGTCGCTACTTGTATGCCAGGACCATCCACATGTTGAATTTTTTATGAGAGTCAGAAAGTGAGCGTAACGAGTAATTTCCAAGATCGAAGAGAGTCAGCGGGCGAGTTACGTTTACAAGATGGCAGCACCCCAGCAGGTGGCAAAGTGGGAAAGCTACAACCTCAAAATTAGTATGGACTTGCCAGGGGGGTGTACATTAGGCTAGTTGAATGGGACTAGTGCGAGTGTATTCACATGAGAGTAGCTGTTTGCACTAGTTTCTTACTCGCCCAGAGTACTGTCAATGCAACTAGCCTAATATACACACACCTTTACGGCGCAACAACCAAGCAGGACACAAAGTGGACGGAAGTTAACAATGTTGAAATATTTATGGACTTGCATGGACAGTATTAGGCGCTTCAGTTTAGGGGGAGAAGCTTTTGGCTGCGGTTTCTGATGCTATGTGTTTAGCCGGAGTGATGCCCATAATTTGTCCACCTGAACTGAAGAAGTGCCCAGTATTATGGGTAAGTAAGAACCTAGTGAAAACAGCAACTCGGATACGAATACGCTCACACCAGGGACACGCCTCAGTGCTCGTTCTAGCCAACTAGCTTTATGTAAATATGCCATTGTCGTATTTGCTAGCCTACTGGCGCAGTGATGGTTGCTGCTCCCCAACCCGTCATAAAACGGTAACAAAGAGCCACTCTCAATGGTCCCGTAACCACTTTAGGGCATGGATCCCGAAGTGACAGCAAAATATTCTTCTCAAATAGCAATATGTGAAAAATTAAACTAGGCAATCTTATCTGCGTAATAAAAAAAAAACTTCCAGGGTTATCCATGGACTGTCCTAGATTAACAGTTCGACTCAACAAACACACGACCATTTGGAATACCTTTTATAAATTCTAAGACAGGCTAACGCAACACCGTATTACGATAGATCGTCAATTCGAGAACCACCAGGATATGAATCATACAATTTTTAGAAAGAAAATTGAAAGAAAACCAATTTTTTTAAGCCGGAGTTTCACTTCAGCAGTTACCCCACAAAAGTATTGTACAAACACAATTACGTAAACGTCCATTAAACTATTGTTAGCCAAGGGACGTCGATACGAGGCACAACAACCTTCCAAATCGGTCAACCCGATCAAAACGTATGGCCGTACATGAAACACTTTAGATAACAGTACGGTTTCCTTCAAACTGACCGTACGGTTCTTGTTTTGAAACCGCTTTAAAAGATCACAAAAGGATATATAAAATGGTCCGTACGCCTTTCAAACGTTCATACACTTACCTTACGCAATTACATGCCACACAGGTATTAAACGATAATTCCAAAACCACCACACGTCAAGAGCTTCTGTTAAAAAACCACCACAAGGAAACAACATCCAGTGTAAACGGGAATTCCTCCTGGAGAATGTAAACCAGGATGTAAACCAACGGATCTAGGCAAATTAGTCGATAAGCAACGATCCCACCATCTGTTGGTAAGAAATGGAAGCAGGTTAGGTATGGCAAAGGCCAAACGAGAATATACTGTTGCTCGCGCGCTGCTTGTAGCTTCTCTTATCTAGAGCTGCTGGCTTGGATTGACAACTAGTCCGTAGGACAGACTGTTACATTTAGTTTATTGGAACCAGTCAAGTGGCAAAAATTTTACTTATAACACATGATATCATCAACCCACAAGGGTGAAAGAAACCCGCCAAGTTACAGCCAATTAAAGTAGTGATATCAGAACAAAAATCACTGCCAGAGGTGTAACTTCAAAATTGGGGCCCAAAGGTGAGAGTTCAGTGGAGGGCCCTTTCATTAAAAAAAGAAATGCCGTTTTGCCACACAAGGCAAGAACCCAGTAGAGGATCCCCCCCCCACCAATGCAGTGGATGGGCCATCTCCCCCCTCCTTCATAAAAAATGCCATTTTTGCCACACAGGCGAGAGCTCAGCTGAGGCCCTTCATACAAAAACTTGCATTTTTTGCCACATAAGGCAAAAGCCCAGTGGAGCCTACCCCCACCCGTTCATAAAAAAGTTTTTGCAATACAAGACACTACTTTTTTTACGAAACCACAGCAATAAGTTATTTTCTGATATTTTGCGATTGCTCGGTGGGTGCGAGCTGCCTCCGCTGCTTCATTGTAGCTTTTGTTGTTACTAACTGGACAAGTGGGATGAAGGCGTCTCCCCTTTGTGTTTTTGTGGGACGGAGGATGAGACAATCGAACACCTCCTTCTGCAGTGCCCGTTATTTTCTGCAGTGCGATCACTTTAGTTGGGCCGCTTCCTAGAGAAGTGCAAGCTCTCTTGTCGGTTTCGCCTCATGGTTGCTATGGTGTGCATGACCTGAAAGCTGTAGCGGCATTCTGTGCTGCGACTGGATGGATGGTGTAGGGCCGGTGTCTTCTGTGTCCTAACATTTATCGTTCTTCTTTGTCTGTTAGTGTATTTTTAGTTTTTAGTTGTAATTTTGTTGTGGTGGGGCTGGTGGCCAGGTATGGCTGTAGCTCCCTGAATAAAGCACTCACTTACTCAAAGAGTAATAATTATTTTGATCTCACGTGGCGTACTCCCAACATACATGAAAATAGCATTACAGATGATTGCAATCTTTTCAGTTAATGCTTCCCCAAACGTCAAACCATAATGGCACGCATTGACTTTAAAGGTGTCTTGAATGCCAAATTCATTCATATCCGTCGCATAAATTATTGTATATGAGCGGAATTAGTCAGTAGCCAGTATATAGTCGTAGTAGTAGTAGTAGTACTAGTAATAGTAGTAGTAATCTGAAATCAAACATCTTCATGGACTTTTATCACATTGGAACTAATTATACACTTGATTCAAATACAACTATTGGTTTTTAGGGCACAAAGACTGCCCATTTCAACTTATACTGTTTCGCCGCGTAGGTATTTTACCTCATCATCGTGAAATACTCTCAGCTCTGGTTTCTGTTAAAGTGCCAAAAGCTAGGTTAGGTTTATTCAAGGATGGTAGTCTTTTGCAGGCCATCTATCCTACACAAACAACAAAATAACAAAATTTACAGCAAGAGAGGCAACCTGCAGTGTAACAGCAACACTCACACAACTGCCCTACATAAACGCAGCCACACAGAAAGCAGCCACAACATGCAAACGCCGTCTGTTACACCTGATTGTATGGGGGCTTGCTCCCAGAAGCTCCAGGGTGTCATCAACCGGAGGGAGACAATCAGCCTACGCCATCGTATATTGGGGGCAGTGCAAAAGAAAGTGTTCACTCATCTCCATGCAGCCACCGCCAGGTACAGTTTCCATCCTCGATGCAGCCACCCCCAGGTACAGTTCCCATCCGCCAACCACACTGCAACTGACACATTCAATGGTGAGTGATCAACCTGCATACACGAAAGCAACGCTGATGCATGCCTGGGTATATGGTTTAACTCTCTCGAGTGGGTTATGGAGGGATGGATGGCAAACAGACCCCTCCCCTGATAGGAGAGCCTTGGCTCTGTGAACTAGGGGCAAAACTCCTGTTTCTCTGTGGAGTGCCATTACTGGAGTAGAACGTGGGAAATCAATAATGATTCACAAACAAGTATTAACAGATGTCTGGATTTGAACTCTTGCCATAGTGATCAAGAAGGGTAAATGGTAGTCCACAACCGACTGAGAGATAGACCGACCGCAGGACTGACCAACTTGCGCCCCAGTATTTTCAGAATAGTCATTTCCTACTTACACAGCTGTTGCTGAATGGGAAGAACACTATAAGCAAACACCGATGCTTTCAAACTAATCCAACACTAATCTTTACAAGCACATCTGATAGCTCGGCCACCATGCGTGAGATTTTAAAAATGAGAGTTGTTTCAATACGTCTGAAATTGGGAGTAAGGGTTTTTTTTTATATTTTATCATTTGTAATTATCATCTGTATTTTTCATACTAAAAAAAATAAATAGACATAAACTGCTATTAAAAATATAATAATAATAATAATATAATAATATAAGTTCGTTGCAAACGCAACCGGAATGGCAAGGACCCGGTGGTCACTAACTGCCATCCGAAGTTAAAACAAAAATTAAAAATTGTAAAGTTTAAAAGTTTAAAACGAAGACGGTTGACCAGCTGTAAAAGAAGGGTTGATGGTATAGGGTTGGGGTCACGAATGCCTTACCACTAAGGTTAGACCTACCAAGGACACAGTGGTCCCCGATGGCATCGCCAAACGTGAGGGACGAGTGAGGGGAAAAGCCGTACCATTGTCAATGTTTAAAAAAGAATTTTTTAAAGTAAATAAAATAAAATAAATGCATTGCAGTTTAAAGCCTGGCCTAAACCAATTGCCAATCATAATCAAGATAAAATAAAAATAAAAAAGTTCATCATAATAAAAAAGCCATGGTCACCAGGAGAGACACGATCATGAACAAGCAGGCATTATGGGGCATACACAGTCCAACAATCACCACCCAACTAGCAGGCGACAACATAATTGGGTCTTTTCAAAAATTTGGCAAAGTTAAACTCGTCAAGATGTTGTCTTAAGCTGTTGACGGAAGCAGCCGCAACGATCCGTTCAGATAAAGCATTCCACACTGGGACCACCCTAACGGAAAAAAAGTACTTCTGGCAATTAAGTCTGGCTGAGGGGAGGAGTAATTTGTAACTACGACCCCTAGTCCTGCCCACATGGCTAAGGTCAAAGAATGGTAAATCTATTTCCAGAAAGCCGTGTAGAACTTTAAATGTCAAAATTAGGTCAGCCTTAAAACGGTCCAGTTCAAAGGAGTCCAGCCCGAGACGCTTCAAATGCGGATAATAAGGCAGCTGTGCAAGGCCAGGCAGCCGCTTTGTAAAACGACGTTGCACCGATTCCAAATGGTCAATGTCTTGCAACTGGTAAGGGGACCAAACCTGTGAAGCATACTCTAAAAGAGGGCGAACATAAATTTTAAAAGCACGGACTTTAGTTTCTACACAGCCAGAATTAAAAATCCAGTTGACAATTCCGAGACGACGATTAGCATTTGCACCTATGTGATTACAATGGGTGGTGAATTTTAAGGAGGAGTCAAACCAAGCACAGAGATCCTTAACTGAACAAACACTCGGAAGCAGGGCCGGATTAAACCTTGTAGAGGCCTGGTGCTTAAGTTTTAATGTGGCCCTATTCCCTCCACCCCCCCCCCCGCGTCCTGCAAAAAAAGGTATTTTTAACAATAATTTTTTTTTTGTAAAAACAGCATAAAGTATTTTTTTTTTATTTAAGGCTGCTAAATATTAATTAAGTGGTTCTCTGGACTGGCTGAAAAAATTAATGGGTGGATTTTTTTTTTTAATTTTACTTTTATCCGAGATTTTTCATATGCATCCATATTTTTTATTTTATTTATCAAACAAAAAAAACTTCAGTTACTTATATTTTGTTATGGAGTGTAATATAAATGTTTTAATGCCTGGTGCAGCACGCAAATGTTGCACATTGACAAAAGTCTTTCTTTACATCCAAGTTTTTACTTGTGACAAGCCTCTGAACAGCCCTTAGATTCGTTTCAAGGCGATTATGTGAATGGAGCAAAAAGCACATCTGGTCATCGGCTCCAGGAAGAGATTGGTGAAAGAGTTGATTCATAATTGGAATTTTTTTTAGACAGTGTCATCTAAAATGTTTCATGCGCTAAGAAAAAAACGCTCCTGAAAACCACCTAATTAACTTTAAGCAGCCTAAAATAGTACCTGTTTAATTTTCCCGCGACTGTGAGGCCCCCTTGAGGCCTGTGGCCCGGGTGCTTCAACCCAAAGCACCCCCCTTAATCCGGCCCTGCTCGGAAGAGTGGTCTGGTTCAAAACATATGAGTGGTTGCTGTAAGAATGTCCTATATGAAAGGATTTGCACTTATCATCCGAAATAGGCAGCTGCTAATCCACAGACCAACGAGCCACAAAATTGACCTCGAGTTGCAATTGATATTTTGAGGTCAAGTTTAAAATAGCAGAGTGCAGCTTTAGGTCATCGGCAAATTTCTCCTGACTTGCATTGACTGGGTTGCAACGCAAGTTCTTTAAATACAAAATGAATAGATATGGCCCTAAAACCGACCCTTGTGGAACCCCACTGACAATCTGCACTGGTTCCGAAAACGAGTTTCCAATTTTCACACGTTGGGTACGCCCAAGCAAAAAGCCAACTTAAGAGTGCTCCATCAAAACCATAAAATCTGATCTTAAAGAGAAGTTTTCGGTGAACAACAAACACAAAGGCTTTCTTAAAATCGTAAAGTACTACATCCGATGGCACACCAACGTCTAGAGTGTCGGTCCACCGATCTAGTGCCCCCAGCAGCTGACGTGTAGTGGAGCGACCACTCTTAAAGCCAAATTGGTCGTTTCCAATCAGCTTGTGAGTTTCAGAATAAACTGACATATGGTCCCGAATTATAGTTTCCATGATTTTGCAGGGTACTGCCGTCAAGGCAATAGGCCGATAGTTGTGTGGATCTGCAGCATCACCCTTCTTGAAAATTGGAATTACATTGGCGGTTGACCAAATTGTAGGCAAACAACCCAAAGAAAAAAAGGAAAAGAAGAATATAAAGGGAAACTGGAAATAAGCCATCAGCAAATATCATACACTTGAATAACATAGTATAGTAGGCCACCTTTACGCACTAGCATTTCAATGTAATGAAACGTAAGTGCATAAAGGTGGCTTACTGTACTTCTTTATTATAATGTATGATTTTCGCTAATGGCTTATTTCCAATTTTCCTTTATTTCACTATGGTATATTATGGCAAATGACTTTTTGTTTTTCATGTAACACGGGACCACTAGCCTATAGATCAAGTACCCTGAATGCCGCTAATTAAAAATCAACTTATCCATCCAACAGAAAATACAAATGTATTCGAAAGAATTTAGCACTAGCACCCTCGAGCGGGACATCACTGTATCCCGTACAACCATGGACTCTGCCAACCCTGATAGTCCTCCATCCAGCCAGATGCCCAAATAGCGAGTCCCCAAGCTGACCACAGTCGTCCCAACAATTAGTAGAGCTGCTGGCTGCACGGGATGCCTGGAGTAGACATCCACCTGGGACTTTCCTGGAGCCAAAGACAGTCCTCTGTCACGGAGCCACAGCTCTGCTACCTCATCAGCAAAGGCGGCAATGTTTGCATGGGGCGGGACCTGCGCTGTAGGTCTCAGGTCGTGACTTGCAACGGTGCTCTTCACTGTACTATACAAAACAACGAAGAGCACCGGATTCAAGCAGTAATCATCTGACCAGAGACCCCTAATTCGCTAAGGGCACACCACACAGCAGAGAGGAATACGCTATCATAGGTTGCCTGGAGATCCAAGCAAACTGCTAACACAACAGAACCGCCCATCCAAGCCTCATGTACAGCAGTCTCCAAAAACAGCACTGCGTCTTGCATGCTTCGACCCCTTAGAAAACTGAATTGCGCATAGTGGAGCGGAAGTGACCACACTCCGGTCCTGATTTCTGACTATAGGGCATCCAACCCACTCTGATTCCCAAAGGCGAATGCCTGTGCTCTAGATCCCAAGCAACCCTCGAAGCCAGAAGATGCTCGAACGGCTTATACACACACGAGAGCAAAGTAATTGATCGCAAACTTGTATCGACCCACCTTTGGCACCGCACCAACACCGCCTGGCACCATAAGTGCAAAGGATAGTGTTACCTTCCCAGACTGAGTTAAAGAATGCTAACAAGTTGCTTTTGATATCCGATGATGCTCTCGCAGGTCCCTGTATGTGATGTGGTTTGCTTCCGGGGAGTCATCTATACACCTAGACAGCGCAGTTTCAAGTCCTATCATTGCAATGTATCCAAAAACCAATTCACAGTTGGCTCAGATGCGTAGTGCACAGAGGCAAAGCGGGCGTTCACCGCCTCTGTTATAGAAACACCTTCAACTACTACTATCCATGAGAGTAAGCCAAACTGGATTCCGCCTCGGCGGTGCCGAAGGACCAGGGACCAGGCCTCAACTGCCTGGGTACAGCGACCGAGGTAATGTTTGGTAACGGTCCTCCAAACATTCCTCCCGGCGGACTGAAGGACGGCCTTAGCTACGCGGAAACTCCTCATGAACACTAAAGCTCTGGAACCTACGGTAAGCCTTCCTACATTCCGCCACTGCATGACGTCACTCCTACGACCACCACAGTGGCTTGAGACTGGCGGGAGCCACAGAATTCTCCTTACACAGGTAAGATGCAAATAAGCGTATCACTTTGAAATCCGTTGAACCAAGGGAACTACCTGGTGGGGCATTCGGCATTCGGCTTTGGGAATCAGAGTGAGTTGGATGCCCTGTAGTCAGAAATCAGGACCGTAGTGTGGTCACTTCCCCGTTTATCGTTGGAGACTCACAACAACTAGCTTAGAGCAAGTTGGCAGAGCATATTACGTGGTCAAGTATTGATTCTTGATACCTATCTCTACACCATCTATCGTACATTGGTTCCGAACCTTTCAGCAGGACAAGGTTAAAGTTGGAAAGCGAATCTGCAATCACAGTGCTGTTATGGTTCTTGGTCATGGACGAACTCCACAGTGATATTGGCGTTGAAGTCATCACAAATTATGAAGTTAGGCAGCAGCATACGAAAACAGGCAACCCAACTGGCTGCGCAAAAGATGTAGAAGCATATGCTGAAAGGCCACTCACCCAGGTCCCTGTTGAAAGCACCTCAACATGCAACAAAGTCAAGTCCTGGAATTACTGGTGTCATGAGATGACGCAATACAATAGTCTCATGCAGCAAAACCAACACTCTTCAGCTTCCGAAATGACCATTTGCCCGGAAGGACATTCAGCCTGGTATCGACCACTTCGTGGATGGCTGCAGATTAGTTTCTACACATGCCAGGATATCAGTGTTATGGCTTCGGAGTTCCACTCACCAACCTTCTCAATCACACAACGCGCATTAAACAACAAAAATTATAATCAGAAATAGTCATTTAACCTAAATCTTACTGCTTACTCTGCTTACTGTCCGACCACGAAGACAAAGTAATACTAACATGTAAGCCACTCTCCCTCCCCACCTGACTGGGCACCTGGCTAGGCACGGTTAGATAGGGTGGTGGGGGTGGAGGCGGTGGGTTCTCCTCAAAGATCCCAAACATATTCAACAAATCGTGGGCTGGGAACTTAGAAGCTGCCGGCGACAATGGCCGTCAAGACTTGCTCTTCCCCGGTTGCCTCCTAGATGGGCTACTACCAAAACTTGCAACTGATGCTACAGTAGTTGCCACAGCCTCGCTTCATGACAACTCAGTATCAGCCGGCGCCACAGTCGTGCCACCCTCCTCCACTTGTGAAAGCTCCATACCAGTGGCCATGTGTGCATCTGAGTCCAAGTCCACATCTGTGTCTGTGTCTGCATCTTGGTCCCCAAGTGACCCTTCTCTGGCTCGTTCCCAGTCTCGCGTCATGGCCTTCGCGAAATCAGCAAACGTGCATTTACCACAATGAAAGGATCAGCAAATCAGCAGGCCTCACAACGTACAGCCAAACACGTTTTGTGAATATATCCAACAAAGCCGCAGCGTTGACATCTTTGCGGGCGGTTCGGCACAAAGGTTAGTATCGGCATGCCACTGCAAAAGAAGGCTATATCCGAGATATCTGCCACCGATTCACCTCCTTTCAAAAGAAATACCACCTTCCTGACATCCAAAAAACAGTGCATTAGACCCTCTACTCTCGGTCGTTCTCTCATAACCTTTTCCACGTCATCAAACTTATTGAAAGCCGACCCTACTTCAGGGTCATCCACAAAATGTGGCACAGACATGGCATGGCAGGCAACGACAGAGTCCACTGGGTCGATGACCTTACACTGGTTGCCTCCCACTGAAAAAAATGTCTTTAAAATTTTAGTCTCTTTGTCCATGCAACATTGCTACCTTGCAAACTGTGTCTGGTAGC